>QANY01012298.1:1008233-1104529 GCA_003255025.1 Datisca glomerata
CCCCCCCCCCCCCCCCCCCACCCCAAAACAAATTAACAGGCTGCCTGTGAAGAGTTAAGGAGCAGTAGGATGTTTTTGAAGCTTCTTGAAGCTGTTCTGAAGACTGGAAACCGTATGAATGTGGGTACGAACCGTGGTGATGCTCACGCCTTTAAACTCGACACGCTTCTCAAGCTTGTAGATATCAAGGGCGCAGATGGAAAAACCACACTTCTTCATTTCGTTGTCCAAGAAATTATACGAACTGAAGGCGCCCGTCTCTCTAACACAAACCAGATTCCCAACTCGACCACGACAGACGATGCCAAATGCAGGAAGCTCGGCCTGCAAGTCGTTTCTAGTCTTAGTTCAGAGCTTATAAACGTGAAGAAAGCGGCTGCCATGGATTCTGATGTCCTTGGTGGCGAAGTTTCGAAGCTTTCAAGAGGAATCGAGAACATAGGGGAAGTGCTACAATTAAACGAATCAATAGGGTTGTACGAAAGCAAGAAGAAATTTTCAGAGTCAATGAACAGCTTCATGAAAATGGCCGAGGAGGAGATCTTTAGAATACAAGCTCATGAAAGTGTTGCTTTGTCATTAGTGAAGGAGATTACAGAGTACTTCCATGGGAATTCAACTAAAGAAGAAGCTCATCCCTTCAGAATATTCATGGTGGTGAGAGATTTTCTCGCAACTCTTGATGGAGTTTGCAAGGAAGTTGGTATGATCAATGAAAGAACAATAATAAGTTCTGCTCATAAATTCCCAGTTCCAGTTAATCCTACACTGCCACAATTTCCTGGATTCCGAGCAAAGCTGCAGAACTGTTCATCAGAAGAGGGTGACAGTGAATAAGATGGGTCAAAGGGTACTGTAACTGCGTGACAATCATTAGATCAACTCAAAATGATTGATTCAATGGTGTCTACAACTTGGCATGATAGAATTTTTCAGCTTTTATATATTTAAGTTCCGTCAGATTAACTTTGATATTTTTCCTGAAGTCGATTTTCTACATGTATAAAATCCATTGTAAAAGATTTTGAATTAATTTTATACCATATATGAAAAAGTAGATAGTCTTTTGGAAGCATAATTTGGTGTTGGACCATTGTCAAACAGCAAAATGAATTTTTTTGGTCCTATAAAGTTTAATATAATTCTCAATTTAATGTTTGTTCTGAGAATCGGAGAGAGATTTGTAATAACCAAAATCAATTTGAAAACTCAGTATACAGCAACCTTCTGAGAATTGAGACAAAATATCGCTGATTCTATTCTTCAATGGTGAGTTAAGTATTCTTCGATGGTGAGTTCAGTTAGTGTTTTCTCATTTTCTTTTGGGCTTTTAAGGCTGATATTATCAAATAGTCTCGTTGATAATTAGGTTATTGCTGTAAAATATCATAAAAAATAACCTTAGTTTGATAAACATCAAAATTAGGCGGTACGCTTCTTGAAAAATGGTTTTGACGTTGAACAAAATAGTTTGGTGAAAAACAGTTTGCAGAAAATTAGATGTATATGGTATATTTCATTTATATTATATATATAACAATATATATATTATATACACGTTATATTGACATTTTGTTCTTATAAAATTTATTATTTTTAAAATATATATGTTGTATATTTAGTATATTTATGGTATGCATTTGATTAGTATAGTTCACATTAGTTAGGTCTTGTGATAACAAGAATATTAGATGATATTTTATTTATTTATTTATTATATATAATATAATATAGTGTAATAAATATAATTACATGATCGTTTCTTGAAATTTGAAATTTTTTTATTAATATGAAATTCATACAAACATACTCAAAATCTCATACAATGAGAGATACATAGACATGCTCTTCAATACATGATTGTTTTGATGTTATTATGTGAGACGATAATGATAAGTGGTGTACTTATCTAGATCTGGTAATCAGCTAAAATATGAATTAATTGATTGATTAAATTAATTAATTTAACTAACTAAAATAACAATTAATCAATTTGAATAATTATATTGTTTGAGAAAATAGCATAAATGAAGAAATAGAGAATGCATTGGTGATTTGAGATGAGAGGAGTGGGTTGGATGGTGGAGGTGAGTGGGCTGGGTGAGAGAAGTGTGAGTAAGGGGAGAAGAGTGGGGTGTGAGGTGGGAAGTTGGAGAGGGAAGGGGGAGTTTGGGTTGGGTGGCAACACATGGACTCGAGAATGTGGGGTTAAGAGTCTAGTGACTATTTTTTATGATATTTTACAAGGACTTTCATAAAAAACAGGCCAAATCAAATAACAAATATAAAAAATACATAGTTATAAAATATCATAAAAAATAGCCAATCACATCTATGTATGCATCACATGAATCAAAAAACCTAAATCTAAATAAATGTGATTCAGAGAGAAAGAAAGATAAATTTAACTGATATAAATACATGGAGAGAGGAAATATGGATGATTATATATTTACATTAAAAAAGGATAGATTAATAACTAATTAAATAAAAAAATCATTAAATTTATTGCGAGCTAAGAGAAAAAACTCGAAAACCCATCTCAGAAACACTAAGCCTAGAACCAGATCGAACGTGGCCATGAATGAGAGCAACGGGACCAGAAACAGAGATGATCATGTGGATCAACCAACCCCACTGACAGAAATGCTACAAACAAATCTGAACGAGATGCGTGAAAGGGAAAGAAGGAACATGGAGGCACTACACAACGTATGACAGACTGTGCAGGATCAGATCAGCACGCTTCAGTAAGAGCTGGCAGCGACACGTGCTGAAGTCAGCCAAATGGCGAATAACGAGGAAAGAGAAAACTTATAGAGGCAAGCTAAAAGTAAAGAAAGAATAAGACGAAGGCTTCTTGTAGGCTACGAACGTGAAAAAATGGCAATGGAATTGATGGATTCAAAAAAGAGTGAAATCTGACTTATCTAAGGAAGGTGTGAGTGGAATGTATGTAACATGCATTTAATGACAATAAACAAAATGATGACATCAGCCATCATTTGTAGTGGGCAAATGGGAAGATGACAACTGGAAAAAGGAAAAGTGGCGTGTCCTAAAAGAGCTTAAAACTCGCGCCCTATACATGAACAACTGAGAACGGAAAGGTGAAACAACAATAGGTTGGAAGCAGAAACATAAACGACTATGAGTTAGAAGCAGTAACGGAGATGAAAAATGGTAAACTCGTCCCTTGTATATGCGATTAACATTCTTATTAGCATATTTATTTTATGCCATTATTATTTCTTTTTATGTCATTATTTCAAAAAATGGATACGACATCCACTACTGGAACATCAACAGAAATAGAAACAACTATGAGTACGGTAATAAAATATGAAAAATGGGTATGACATCCACTATGGAAATGACAACGGAAATAGAAACGACTATGAGCACGACAACCAAATACAGAAACAAAAAATGGGTACGACATCGACAACGGGAACGTCAACGGAAACAAAAATGACTATGAGTACGACAACCAAATATGAAAATGGAAAATGGGTACGACACCACTATGAAAACGACGACAGAGATGGAAACGACTATGAGTATGGCAACCAAATACGAAAATGGAAAACAGCTACATGAAAGGCAACGAATACATAACTGGAAATGACTATGAGTACAACAACCAAATACAAAAATGAAAATGGGTACGACATCCACTACAGGAACTGCAACGGAAATAAAAACGGCTATGAATACGGAAATGGGAACGGAAATAAAAATGGAACGTAAAATGTTGGCAGATAGTTACATGAAAAATCTTATATCATCTGAAAGATATGGAAGTCTACTATTTGTAAATTTTTACGGAAGTCAATTCGGAGCTTTCGACCAAAAGTTATGATAGTTTTCGTTGGTGCTATTCAGGAAAGTAAATATATTCATACTTTTCAAATTTAATTTTTTAACAGTACTGAGTTAAATAATATTATATAAAAAATTATATATAGTTAAAATATATGGATGTGTACTTCTTGATGAATTTTGCAGAACTCAAGTTGGAGCTCCCGAACAAAAGTTATGATAATTTTCATGAAGATTATTCGGAAATGGAGTTATGCAGAACAATCAACTTTAGAAATTAAACTGTACTATCTGGAATTGAATCACATGAAAAATATTATATATCAGAAAGATACGAAAATCTACTTCATGGATAGTTTTACGGAAATCAATTTGTAGCTCCCACAAAAGTTATGTTAGTTTTCATTGATGTTGTTCAGGAAAGTTAACATATGAGCATTTTTCAAATTTAAATTTTAGACTTTATCAGTTTAGATAGTATTACATAGAAAATAATATATCATTAGAAATATATAAATGTCTATTTCTTGAAGAATTTTACAGAACACGATTTGGAGTTCTGAAGGTTGTTCAAGAAATCATATTAAGCGGAATGGACAAATTCTTCAATTATATGGTGAATCTTATATCATTGGAAAAATATGGGATTCTACTTGTTGGAGAATTTTAAGGAATTCAATTTGGAGCTCTCGATCAAAAGTTAAGGTAATTTTCATACATAATGTTAAGAAAAGTAAGGCCATTCACGCCATTCACGTTGAATCTTTAAATTGTATCGATTTAGACAGTATTACATGACAAATTATAGTTTATTAAAAATATATGGATGTCTACTTCTTATAGAATTTCTCAGAACTCAATTTGGAGTTCCCGATCAAAGGTTATAGTAAATTTCACGAAGACTATTCATGAAAGAAGATTATGTGGAGCAATCAACTTCATAAATTAAACCATATCAACTGGAAACCAATTACATGACGAATTATATATGATCAGAATCATATGAAAACCAACTTGTTGAAGAATTTCATGAAATTCAATTTGGAGCTTTTGCTCAAAATTTATGGCGTGATAGTGTGCAGACTACTTACAAGATAAATACTTAGTGTCAACTCTCTCTCTTCTTCAACAACAACAGAAACTAGGGCGTGAGTCCTTAAGAGCAGGCAGTTCGTAAAACCGGTTCTCTAAATGAACTAAGGGCGTAAGTCCTTGAGAGAGGCAGTTCATAAGTCCTACTCTTAGAAGAAACTAAGGGCGTGGGTCCTTGAGATTGGCAATTCATAAATCCTACTCTCAAAATGAACTAATGGCATGAGTCCTTGAGAGCAGGCAATTCGTAAGACCTGTTCTCTAAAGGAACTAAGTGCGTAAACCCTTGGGGTGGGGTAGTTCATAAGTTCTACTCTCAAAATGAACTAATGGCGTGAGTCATTGAGAACATGAAGTTCGTGAGACATGTTCTCTAAAGGAACTAAAGATGTAAGTCCTTGTGAGGAACAGTTCATAAGTACTGCTCTTACAAGGAACTAAGGACGTGGGTAATTGGGAGGGACAATTCATAAGTCATACTCTCAGAAGAAACTAAGAGTGTGAGTCGTTGGGAATGATAGTTTATAACTCACACTCTCATAAAGAACTAAGAACGTGAGTTTTTGAGAGAGACGATTCATAAGTTCTGCTCTTAGAAGGAACTAAGAGCGTGAGTCCTTAGGAGTGACAGTTCATAAGTCTCACTCTTGGAAGGAACTAAGGGCGTGAGTCTTTGGAAGAGGTAATTCATAAGTCATACTCTTAGAAGAAACTAATGACATAAGTCCTTGAGAGGCAATTTATAAGTCCTACTCTTAGAATGAAGAAGAGGCCATTGTTATTTACTTGAACCTAAGTCCTCATCTCAAAAGAAAACGAGCAGATTGAAAAATGGTTCTTTATTTGAACCCAAGTCCTTGGAAAAATGGCATTTCATAAGTCTCTCTCTAAATGAAATTAAAGTTTTATTCTTGGAAACAGATTTCACAACAGAAAGATGTTTTTTCTCCAACAAATATCGAAGTCATAAGAACAGATTCTTTTAGAAAAGAAAATTGAAGGCTTGAAGTTGATACAAGAACGGATTTTGATCCCCAAAATTTTGCTAAGTCTTTGAAAAAAGAAGAACTACAACAAAAATGAAAAGTTCAATATGAGAAAAATTGCAAAATAGAGTGATTCTTATTGATCGAAGCAGAAGAACAAAGGGAAAATATGGAAATAAGAAAAGGAAAAAGAAAATAAGGAAACGAGAGATACTCTCATGAGCCCGTGGCAAAGGAAACGAGAAAAATTCTACCAATGAATGTGGGGCATCAAACTCGAACTCTTGTGATGAAATTATGAAACCGTACACTCATTCCTTCCTCATTTCAATAAATTATTATTGTTTGTGTACAACACCCTTGTCACAAATCTTAACGTATGGGAGAAAGAAAAGAAAAATGAAGAAACGAGAGAAATTCTATCAATGAGTCCAATAGTGAAGAAAATAAAAAAAACTCTATCAATGAACCCGAAGTGAAAGGAACAAAAAGTCATAACAACAAATGAAGGAGAAGTAATCATCATCGATAAAAAACTGACCAAAAAATTGTTCGACAACTGCGAAGCATTCGTAAATGAGAATAGAAGAACAAAATGACAAAATGAAAATGTGAAACCACCTCTGACAGCAAACGATCGAAAAGTTCTCTGAAAAACTACGTCGCATGTCTCCTAAAAACACGCGAAAACAAAAGTGGGCTTATGTAACGTCTGAATGAGAAAACGCAAAACATTACACCTCAACTAATAAAATTTCGTTGAGTGTAATGGGGCAAATGAACAGGTGTAAAATCTTCACAATAACACGTGAATGGTGGAGAACCAATCAAGAGCGAGAAGATCTCCACTGTGTGAGAACAAGAACAAGGAGATCAATATCGCTGGAAGAAATCGGGCGGTCTTAATTTAACAATTATAAAGCAATATAGTCAACTTAGTAGTTGACAAAAAAATAAACAAGACATGTGAGCCACGCTTGAAAAAGATCTCACAAGCATGACGATAATTCTAGGAGCATGATGACACTACCAAAAATACAGAGGGAGTGTGACTATTCCCTCTTTTTTTAATTAATTTATCAATATCTTAAAAAACTTATAAATACAGACTCATCTAATAAATGAAAGTTGAGAATATTGAATGCAAGAAAAAATTTACAGTGTTATCTCTTTTTTTTTATCATTATCAAAAGTCGTACTCGTGTGGAGGATTCATGTACAAATGCATTAACTCACCACTGAACTTACGAATGATAATAACTAATATTAAACTATTTTTTACTGCTGTAGAAGAAAAAAAAGTCTCGTTTATGAGTATAATTCTAAAATTATCCTAACAATTAATTTCTTGGTGCGTCATGTCATTAACCCACTCTTAATTGAATTAGGATCATTTCTCAATTTTTTTTTAAACTTGACAGGTTATGTTCAATAGAACGTTGATTTATTAGTTTTATTTCTAATGACCAAGATCCATTATTAGCTAATCAATGTATATATATTTGTAAAAAAATATAAATATATATATGATAATTTGCTGGTACGAAAAATGTATCAAGTTGATCTAGGCGATCAAAAATAAGCTTGGTGTTCCAGATGACGTGAATATCAGGATCCTAGAATGACAGGTTTAAATTTTTTGTTAGGCTCTGTTTTTGCCCTTTTTAGCCTGATGCTTTTTGTATACTCGGTATAAATCTTTGTTTAGTGTTTATTTTAGTTTACATATATTTGTTTTTTAATAAAAAAAATTACATATTCTGCTTCTAGAATAGGAGAGGTTCTGAATCACTCCTAAGTAGTCTACGTAGAAACCATAGTGCCATGAGTAGAGCTCAATGGAATTTTTTTTTTTAAATTTTAGAGTATCCAAGACAGAGATAAATACTCAAGTATGCAATTTCATATGAATGATAATTTATTATTAGATAAAGAAGATTATAAATATCACAATTCTTAATAATATCTCCAAATTAGGAATCATTAAAATTAATACTACGTACACAAACTAAGTATGTGCTATCAACATTTCATTGCTCCCATAATTTATTATTAGATAAAGAAGATTATAAATATCACAATTTTTGTTGATTTGAGAGCATCTGAATGCATTCGACTAGACATGATACTAGTATAAAAGTTGCACCTAGCTCTTACTTTTATTTTTGTGTCTTGACATGTAATCGATAATCGTAAATCAACTTATAGAGCTTCAAAATCTATAATATGATAAAAATAATGTTGTTAATAAAAAATTCAATTGAATTTATTTGATTAAATACATCCTTTTCGCATTTCCATGTCCCTTCAAATTAAAAGAGATACAATTACCTAATTCAATTATGTTTTATGTACCATCAGTTGTTATCTTACAATTTCTTTGTGAGATTTTCAGAGAAGATTGCAAACTATTGTAGCTTTAGTTTATAGGATGGTAAGAGAAAGACTGAGATTTATATATAGAATGCACACACCACAGAGAACATTTGATTGCAGGCAACCGTTATTTTTCTTGCTACTCTTACTTTGTTTGTCTATTGGCCGTTTGGTTTTTGTCTTTTTGCTGCTAAAGGTAAATATATTTTTAACAAAACAGTTACATATATAAAACAGGCAAATACCTCAACTATACAAACATCACTATAGTGTAGGAGCTCTTATTCATATTTAACATTACAAACAACATTATACTGCAAACCAATGAAATGAAAGCATAACATTACTTTTAACATTCCATCAAAGCAAAAAAAATAATTTAACATTCTCATCATTAAATCATAACATTTTCAAATATAACAAATAAATTAATCTTAATTTTTTAGGCATATATTTTTTCACAATCATATTTCAGCAATCTTATTCTATAAATCATTTACTCGTAATCTTATACCAAACGACCTGTAAGAGGTAACATCACAACAGAGTTAAGAACATGAACTAAACCAGAGAGGGACCCCTTAGAAGCAATAAAAATAGGAAGGATCTACAACTAAATAGCGCAAAAAGTAAACAACACACTAACAATCTAACTTATGTAATCAGAGACCTCAACTTACTTAATCGATGATCTCAAACACACACAATGTGGTACGCTGCGAGAAACAACAACCAGAATGACCCAACATTTAAATCAGGACTAAGCCATTTTTTCAATTATATTTATAATGTACCTAAGCCATTTTTTCAATTAAAGTGCATCTAATAATTTTTTGAAGAGTAGTTATAGAATGATCATATTGTAGACTAAATTTTATTTAACTAATTGATGTGTCAATCAATTAAAACTTTATCTTTTATCACTTATGAAAGTTTTTTGTTAAATCCACATATAATTATTTAACATATTATTTAATAAATTAAAATTTAATTTATAACTTAATCGATTTAATATGGTATTTTGGATTTTGTTGGTCCGCATGTAAAACTAACATCAACCAACCAACATTGATGATTTCTTTTTCTATTTAAGCAAATTAGAGAGAGAAATCTATCCTACGCCTAAATCTCTCAACACATTTGGGTCAAACTATTACTATAGGGAAATGAGAGAGAAGAATGAAGAAAAGAACATTTCTTGAAATTAGTTAATAGTATTTATTATTTTAAAAAAAAGTTGAAAGTCTTCATATTTATAAAATTAATTTTCCTAAAAAATTTGGGGGCTAATAATGTGCTCTGCCTAAGTTACCCAACCTAACCCAATTTAGAATTTATGTAAGTCACATGGGATTTGAAACTTAAGAAAGGGGTTGCTAGGCCAACCTAATAAATATTGTAAAATCACTGGTGATTTTTTAGGGTACAAATGGTCAGTTGCAAGTTACAAACTCGTCAAGTACTGACCAATTATCATTTATTAAAAGTCAATAAAAGCGTGACAATTACATTTCCCTATTACTTATGAAATTGACTTTGGCAATCATGTCCACTTAGCTTTATATATAAATGTAAAAGTATAGTCCTTCAATTAAAGATTTAGCACATCAAATCCTAAATTTCTTAATTTAGAAAATAATTAACGTTAATGTCTTCATCTTTCTACAAGAACTATATTGTACACTCACCCAACTGATTATAACCCTATTTATGTAACACTGCATTATATAAACAATACTTAATATTCTTCTTGCACTTTTTCTTTCGGTGACAAAACAAACACTTAAAAGAATACGTACGCTAGATCATATTACTAAGTTTTTTTTGTGTGTTTTTTATACTGATCACAAGCCTCAACCGAAATTGTTATTTTCTATTTTTCCGTTTGTTACTGAGTGAAGTCTGAGTTTTGTAATTGTTTACTGAATTAGTAAAAAATATCCATTGTCACATGGATAGGGGGTCTTACTCAGGGTTCGTGGAAAGCGGTAGAAAAGTATAAACGAGCTACGGACTGAAGTTACAACTCGCGAGACACCTCAAGAACGAGGGTCATCACCTCGAGAACAGGGTCAGCTCCTCAAGAACGAGAATCATCACCCCAAGAACGGGGATCATCATTTCAAGAGTGGGGTCAGCACCTCAAGAATAAGGATCATCACCTCAAGAATAAGGATCATCACCTCAAGAATAAGGATCATCACCTCAAGAACGGAGTCAACACCTAAAAATGGGGATCATCACCTTAAGAACGGGGCACCTTAAGAATGAGGATCATCACCTCAAGAACGGGGTCAACTCCTCAAGAACGAGAATCATCAGCTCAAGAATGGGGAAGATTGACTAGTTAACAGGAGCGGACAAAAGGGGTTCGGATCGGTAGTCAAGTGGTTGTGATTGATTGGGTAAGCTGAATAACCCGTGTTAGACAGATTGACAGGCCACCAAGTGGCTGTGACTGATTGGCTCGAAGTTATAAGAAATCATCAAGTGGCTGTGATTGATTGACTCGAAGCCACAAGAAATTATCAAGTGACTGTGACTGATTGACTGGCTGTGAGTGATTGGTTGCTGAGCAAGATATATGGGAAATGAGAAAGGAAAAGGGGCCCCATGCTAATCAGAATGATCCCCACGAACGGGTGTAATCTCTAGGCATAATGAGTGTCTCATTTACATTGTTATTTTAACCCACTCATGCAATTCGGAAAGCCTATATAAGGCTAATGTATCAAAAGAAAAGAGGACACATTCAAGACAAACAAAAGCACACATAATTCAGAGCATTTTACTTTTTACAATCTCTCAGACCTGAACTCTCTCTCTCTCTCATTAATACTCATATAAGTCTATCATTATTAAGGCTTTTCCTTTCAATCCTTAGTTAGCGGAAAAAATTCTTTATATTTTGGTGTTCTCGTTGGGAGTTGAGAGAAAAGCTCAAGAGACCCACCCTACAAAGCCATAAACATGCTTAGAACCAAATTTAACGCAGCTCTAAATGGAGACAACAGGTCCAGAATCGAAGATGAGCACATGGATCAACCAACCCCAACCACAGAAATGCTGTAGACAATCCTAAACGAGATGAATGAGATGGAACGGAGGAATACTGAAGCAATGCATAATGCATTACAGAATGTGCAAGATCAAATCAACCCGCTACTATAGGAACTCGTGACAACGCGAGTTCAGGTCAGCCAATGGGTGAACGACGATGAATGGAAAAATGACGATGATCAGGAAACCCACTCGGGGGGCAACCATAGAGACGGAAGGTAAGAGGACCACGAGAACAGTAGAAACAAGTGACGAGAAGAAGAAGTCTAGTCGCAAAACATTGTGAAGGAAGCTACGGGAGAGGCTTGACAATCCCTAGTCATGTCAAAGGAAGCGATCGAAGAACTATTTGACCAAAAGATGATGGAGATAAGGAATCTCAGAAGTACGACCTTGAATCTCTTATTCGGACGCCGTTAGGCCTAGAAATCCTGGCAGCACCCGTAAAAAATTCGTTGCGCACAAGTTCAAATGTTACGAAGGAAAGTCTGATCCTGTATACCACCTTCGACGATTCAAACAAGACATGGCATTGTACTAACATGATGACAAGTTGATATGCAGAATGTTCCTCACCAGTTTAGACATGTGTTACCACTCCCTACCGACACACTCGGTCACGAGCTTTGCTATCATGTCCTCCGTTTCCAAAGGGCGTAGACCTATATTACCTTGGAGGAAGAGAAGAGGAGTATGTGGTGAACAGTTGAACGAAAAAAAGAAAGAAGAATCCCGAAAGCGAGAAAGAAGTGTAAGACATGAAAGAAGGAAGCATGACGAAACATAAAGAACGGATAGAAGGAAAGTCCAACAAGAAAGGAAAATCTATCGGAGATGACATTTTGACAGAGTCCACCTGAGGGACCATCCCGGTCAACCAAATACTGGAGACGGTTAAAGAAAAACCTTAGCTAAAAAGACCGACCCCGTTCACCAAGGAACCTAGCTACAAAGATAAAGATAAGTATTGCTCCTACCATAAGAGCAATGAGCATTACATGCGAGACTATTTTCAGCTCATATAATAGATTGAGCAGCTGATCAAAGAATGATACCTTAGCCAATTTGTAAAAAAAGTGAACAAATACGCTAGACTGAGAAAGACAGTCAAGAAGAAGACATGAGGAATAAGGGAAAGCAGCCCCTCTGCATGGTCTACACGGTTATAGCATTAACCGAACAAGAGGGGAGGACAAGAAAGGAGAGGAGATATACTGCAAGTGACTAACATTAGAAAGAAATCAGCAGAAGTCCTCAAACGACAATGGGAATTCGTCGCTAGTGTTCAACGACTCTGATCTGGAACATGGCAGACACCATAATGATGCCCTTGTCATTTCAATACATGTTGGTAATTTCTTGTTAAGGAGAGTCTTTATGGACGATGGGAGCGCAATGAACATCCTATACCTACTGACCGCAGAGAAAATGTCCATGGGAGGTCAAAAGTTACAAGAGACTTTGCAGCTGTTGATCAATTTCAACAGAGCCATCACTTACTCGGAAAGAACTATGACTCTCCCGATGAGCGCATATCCGTTTAACTATATGACCGAGTTCATGGTATTGGGAACAACTTCCCCGTACAATGAAATCCTAGGGAGAACCTGGCTCCACAAAATGAAGGCTGTACTCTCAACATTCAACCAAATGTTGAAGTACCCGTCACAAGAAAAAGTGAAAATGATAATAGGTGATTAGGCCGCGACTTGAATATGTTTAGTGACGGCTTTGGAATATACTAAGAAAAAGGCTATAGAGAAGATCGAAGGAAAAATACCCACATATCTATAGAAATCACAGGAAAATGGGTAAGATTGTGCGAGATACGAGGCATGAGAAGAAACAGAGCCCATATGTTTGGAAGAAGGGACCTAGAGAATAACCAACGTAGGAGCCTGACTCGAGGAAAATGAGAAAAAGATGTTGATATAATTTCTAAGTGAAAGCAAAGATATATTTGCAGCAGCAGCACAAGATATGCCTGGTATTCCAGAAGAAACCATATGCCATGGATTGAACACGTATACTACTATGAAACTTGTGAAACAAAGAAAGAGAAGCTTCGTTCCTGAAAGAAATCAAGCGATCAAAGAGGAGGTTAAGAAACTCTTGGCAGCGGACTTCATCACAGAATTAAACTACCGTGAATGGCTAGCTAATGTAGTAATTATACAACAGAAGAATGAGAAGTGGATGATCTGCGTCGACTTCACTTACCTAAATAAGACATACCCAAAAGATGAATTCCCCGCTGTCAAGGATAGATCAAATGGTAGATGCCACTTCGGGGCACGAATTTCTTAGCTTTATGGATGCTTACTCAGGTTACAATTAAGTTAAAATGTTCCAACCTGATCAGGAAAAAACCTATTTCATTACTGAGTACGACACTTATTGCTACAAAGTCATGTCCTTTGGTCTAAAGAATGCAGGTGTAACCTATCAAAAGCTGGTGAACAAAGTCTTCCATGAGCAGATGGGAAAGAATATAGAAGTCTACGTCGATGACATGCTGGTCAAAAGTAAGAAGCGGGAAGACCATGTTCAGGACCTTGAAGAAGCCTTCTCTGTTCTAAGACGAAATTCCATGAAGTTAAACCCGAAGAAGTGCACTTTTGGAGTGACGATGGGAAGGTTCCTTGGACACCTAATTACATAACAGGGAATCGAAGTAAACCCAGACTAGGTAAATGCGATAACATAAATATAGTCCCCGGGGAACCTTAAAGAAATCCAAGATGGGAAGACTGGCCACCTTTAACAGGTTCATCTCTAGATCGACATACAGATGCAAACCTTTATTCGAGAGGTTATAGAAAAACTCCGTGAGCGGATGGAATGAAGACTGCGATGAAGCCTTTGCCAAAGTTGAAGAGTACTTAACTACTCCCCCTTACTCTCCAAACCTACTCCTGGTGAACAAATTCTGTTATATATAGCCGTCTCCGCAGGGGCAGTCAGTGCAGTGCTCATCAAAGAAGAGGAAAGGAACAAAAAACCTGTATACTTCATGAGCAAACGTCTTGCTACAACGAGACAAGATATATAGAAACTAGTACTGGCCATTATAACCGCGACACGGAAACTAATGCCTTATTTCCAAGTCCACAACATCAAGGTATTAACTGATTCTCCCATTAAAAAGGGCTTTCTAAACTCGACGGAGGCAAGCGGGAGGATAACAAAATGGTCAATTGAGCTAGGCTAGTACGACATTAGTAATGAACCCCAGACTTCAATAAAAGGGTAGGCATTAGCAGATTTTGTAGCAGACTTCACGGAAGGGAACGTTGAAAGGACACCCACCTAACGGGAAAATATGAAACATGGAAACTCTTTATTGACGGTGCCTCAAACAGTAGAAGAGTAGGAGCAAGGGTGGTAGTACAAACTCCCTTTGGAGAAATATTAGAACACTCTATCTCTTTCGAATTCAATGCGTCAAATAATGAAGCTGAGTACGATGCGTTGATCGCGGGAGTATATCCTTGCTGTGGGAATATGAGGTGACTAACGCTAAAATTTTTTGTGATTTTATGCTGATTGTAAAACAAGTCACGAGGGAATACATAGCAAAAGATGAATGAATGGTGAGTTATTTACAACGGGTAAATGATCTCTTCAGCACAATAAAAGAATATGAAATCCAACAAATTCTAAGAATTATGAACGGGCACGCTGATGCCCTGGTAAATATGGGATCTTCATTACGCTTCACCTACAAAAGGAATGTCCCTGTAGAAATTTTGAAGAAGCCAAACACTTCGCTCCCATGGAATAACGTGGCTGATGTAGAAGTTGAACGGGAACCAAGTTGGGAGGACGACATAATCCGCGTACTTGAAGAATAAACGCTTCATAGAGACAAAGTACTTGCCAAAATGGTTCAACAACGGGGTGCCATGTATACAATGATTAGTGTGGTATTATATAAGAAAAAGTTTGCAGGACCGTACCTGAAGTGTCTATGAGAAAAAGAGGCCCAGTATATGTTAACAGAAATTCATGTGGGCATATGCGGAAACCACACTGGAGGGCAGATCACTAGCCTATAAAGTTATGAATGAAGGATATTACTGGCCCTGAATGCATCAGGATGCCAAATAGTATGTGAAAAGATGTGACAAATGTCAACATTTCACGCCCGTTGCAAAGATTTCTCCCAGAGAACTCAAAATCGTGACTTGTCCTTATTTTAGTAAGTGGATTGAGGCTGAAGCCTTTGCCCGAATTCGTGAGGAAGAAGTAAAATGGTTCCTATGGAAAAACTTGGTGTGCACGTACAGGATCCCCCAGATCTTAGTATCTCACAACGAACTTCATTTCACCAGGAGTTTAGTAAAAACTTTTTGTGAAGATCTGAAGATCACAAATCACTTCTGCACGCCTTACTACCCACAGGGGAACGGGCAAATAGAAAGATCAAACCGAGTTATACTTGCAGCCTGAAGAAACGACTGGAGTCTGCCAAAGGGAAATGAGTGGAAGAGCTACCCGCAGTCTTATGGTCATACAGAGGACTCCGAGAGAGACAACGGGAGAATTCCCATTTGCATTAGCATACAGAGCATAAACAGTTATTCCCGTAGAAATTGAAAGCACTACCATCAGATCCAACCTAAATGAACAACAAAATGGAGAACTCCTAATAAAAGGTCTTGGTGAACTAGAGGGAAGAAAAGAAGCAGCCCTAATCAGAATGACCGTTACAATCAGAAAATGAGATCTTATTTCCAAAAGAAGGTAAGAAAATGATAATTCCAAACATGAGACCTGGCCCTCAGAAAAAACTTTCAAATGGAAGGGAAGATCAGGCCGACCTGGGAGGGACCACACATCCTCAGCAAGATAAAAGGAAGCAACTATTATCACTTGGAAATGGAAGAAGGAACAAAATCGTAGAAGCCATGGAATGCAATTCATCTAAAAAACTAATTTGTGTAAAGAATATAAGTAATCTATCATAATAAGACATCATTCCAGTGGTTTTATTCGTAAGGGTCTTTCACGTAAGACAGTGGCGCCGATCATCTATCCTCAATAGAATCACTATTGAAAATGAACTAAGGGAATAAAAAAGTCCTTAGGAAAGGCAGTTCATAAGTCTTACTCTCAGAAGGACTAAGGGCATAAAAAGTCCTTGGGAGGGGTAATTCATAACTCATACTCCCAAAAGGAACTAAGAGCATAAAAAGTCATTGGGAGGGGCAGTTCATAAGTCCTACTCCAAGAATGAACTAAGAGCATAAAAAGTTCTTGGGAGTGGCAGTTCATAAGTCCTACTCCTAGAAGAAACTAAGGGCATAAAAAATTATTGGGAGAGGCAGTTTATAAGTCTTACTCCCAGAAAAAACTAGGGGCATGAAAAACCCTTGAGTCACACTCAGGAAAAATAATTAAAGAAGGAGAAACCATGGGAATAGCCGATTCCAATAGGATGGCTTGCAATAGACGAGAAGGGAATAAACATATAAAAAGCAGAAACGGCCAAAACGGGTAAATATACTCTTGCTTAGACATCTCTTGAAAAAACTTCCAATTGTTTAATGGACTTAGTAGTTGATAAATTTACTTAACTATCTGAAAATATAACCATGGAAACTATTAAAAGGGAAAAATATCTTTTATTACTTATGGAACTTCACTAAAACAATCAAGAAGGCTAGTAAAAATTGATTGATAAACTTATACTAAATGTTAAAGAATAAAGGAAACAACAAAGCATATTGGAAAAAAGAAGTCATTCCATTAAAAATGAACAGTTACGAAATGATTCCAAAGAAAAAAAGTACATGACAATGAAAAATGCGAGAAAAGAGGAAAAAGTGCTAAGTCTCTGCGTCCTCAGGAGTAACTTTAGCAGCCGCCTCAGTGGTGGAAGCGGGAAGCTCAATACCAGAATCAACATGATCATCTGGAAGCGGGACCAGTGATAGGAGGGGAGATTTATCAATCTTCGCATCGTGGTAACCCACCTTATAAGCCATCTGCTCATACTCATCAATCATAGCCTGGTACTCGACTGCAAGGCCAACCTCTCATTCACGAGACTTGGCAACAACTTCCTCAGCCTCAGCTAGCTTTGGCTCAACAACGGACAAGTTCCCCATGCTTATCTCGGCAATCCTCTCTGCCCCCCACAATGACCACTCAAGCTTCGAGTGTTTAACCATAGCCGCATCTAGCTCGAAAGTCAAATGGGAAACAAACAGTTGAAGATTAGCCTCCACCTTCTTAAGATCGTCCCGTTCTGAAGAAACAACATCGTAAGCCTTGGCAGTCTCCATTACCTTTCTCCTACAATCGTCTATCTCCTCCTTAGAAGCGTGAATATCCTCATGTAGCCTATTGGGGTAAGTCATAGCTTGTTCAAAAAAGTGTTAGTAAAAAATTGGAAAGAAATTTACACACAAAAATAATAAGGATGTAAAAAGGTAAAAATTAAAGTACCTGCATCAGAGAATGAATCAGGCTGATAACCTTGTCATGGATGGACATCTGGCGGAGAACAGGAGCGTCCGCGTCAAACATAATCCCCTTCGCGACCACGTGTGAAGAGTGGGGATCCTTCAAGAAGCTGACGTCAGCGGGAACCGGTGGAGCCGCTGGGTATCGCCGCCACCTCTAAACACCCATCTCCTCAAACAGATGTGGGGAGCGAGAGGAAGGGAAGACTGACTTCTTAGTAGGCGACGGAGGCGTGGCAGTCCTCTCCGAAATACGGGAAACCTCATCAACAGGGGTAGGGAGATCATGGATGAGGGGAGTAACATCCTCTTAAGCAGCACCTGACGAGCTGTCGTTCCCCATCTTTTGGCGCTTGCCCTCGCCAGGTACCCCCCACAAATTACTCATAAGACGCTTTGACATCTCAAACTCGATATATGTGAAATATAAAATCGCGTCCTGTTCTTCTGCCTCCTTTTGTGCATATTGTCGTTGAGCCTCACGTTCTATTTCTTCTTGGGCAAACCTTTCTTCTTCCCACTCTGACTCTAAAGATTCAGAAAAACTTGACCAGACTGTTTGATGAAAAGCAAGAACGGGAATTGCAATGGGGATGGCCTGAGGGACTTCTGTTGCATAAGATGGGGGGTAACAGACTCAGCAATCAGAATGGGTACAACCGTGACTTCAATATTTCTCCTTGGGTCAATGAGATATCTTTAGTCCCGTTCCAGGCAATTATATGCATCACGAAGTTACGCGGCTACTTCTTTCGGAGTGAAAGACCTCTTATTCAGATTCTTGTCTACACAAAACAAAAACATGTTAATGTTCGGAAAAGATAAACGCAACGAATGAAACAACAAAGTTAAAATAGTAAAAAAAAGCAAGGGGAGCTCCGAACACTTACTAAACTCTCCCCAAATCCGGGGAATGACCCAGCGGCTGATTGCAGCTATTGCTGCAACAGAGGAGCTTTCCTCTGTTGCACCATGTTTTGGGTTTTTGTTTTGTTTTGTTTTTTTTGTTTTGTTTTGTTTTTTTTACATAATTTAGTTTTTTTTACTTTATTCTTGCATTTTTAATCTCAACATTTTATATTTTCTATAATTTGACATCCTATGACTTATCTCTATTCTTTTACTTCCATTTTGTTGTAATTATTAACATTAATTTCCTTTACATGTTTATTTATTTAACATTTTTGCATCGTCATGCTTATAATACGATTCTTGCATTATTCTCTTATTATTATAATTAATGTTCATGTATGCGCGGATTATAATTTTAATAATTATGTTTAGATTTTGTTACTTCTATTATTTAATTTTCACTAAAAAAGGCCGACGATGGACTTTGAGATTTTTGGGATACCAAACTTCTCGAACTACTGAGATGAGGAGCTATTCTTGGGATACCGAGAATAGCTCTAATAATGCTTTGATTTAAAATGGATATGAGAATACAAAAAAAAAGTAATTTTTTTTAATGGTCTTTGAGCCACCCATTAAAAGTAACTTATTTTGTTCATTTCTATGATACAAAATTCCTCAAATGGGACATTCAAAAATAAATCTCTTTAACCTTGGCATTAAAATAAAAAAATGGATAGCATTTGATCAAATTTGGTAACCATTTTACAATGGGTGTTGTGGGGTGCTAATACCTTCTCCTCACACAAACGACTCCAGAACCAACTTTGAGTTTTCGTAGACCAAAAAAATTTTCATCTTAAAATTGAGTGACCAATCACACCCTAAAATGATTGGTGGCGACTCTAAATTTCTTTTTCTTAAAACAAAAATAAATTTTTTTAATCACCGCTCCGCGTCGCACACACGTTACGACATTTGGAAAGCCTAAGGCCAATGTATCAAAAGAAAAGATGACACATTCAAAACAAATAAAAGCACACATAATTCAGAGCATTTTACTCTTTACAATCTCTCACACCAAAACTCTCTCTCTCATTAATACTCATATAAGTCTATCATTATCAAGACTTTTCCATTCAATTCTTGATTAGTGGAAAAAATCCATTCGGTTTACGTTTTCATTTTATGTCCAACAAAGTGTCCTAGTTGTGTGCAAAAGCTAAGACCTACGGATTACAAAAGGTGAGCAAAATATATGAAAATCATGATTAGGGATTTAAGTTTCACCCTCTGGTTAGGGTATCGATCCATATGTCTCGTTCTTTAGGATACTAGTTAAGATGTGTATTTGCAGGTATAACGGATTTAATTATGTGTTTCGAAAATACGTACAGGGCATGCACTAAGGTATCAACATCGTATACCTCAAGACATGCATTGGCATCTCTAATCATAATGATTATATTAGACCTACATAGTCCAAACTGAATGCGACTAAATTTACATATATAATTTACTTTCAATGTGTCTTATCCAACAAATTAAGTTTTTAATATAACGATAAAAACTAAATCTCAACTTGACAAATTAAGTAATCCCATTGACTATTCTTATGACCATTGAGAGTCTTAGACATTCACCTTCAAGTTTATCATTATTCTCCTTTCTTAATAACGAAAGAAATAACGAAAAGAGAAAGCATGACACCAACTTTGCCTCATTTGTTGAGCTCTTCTTTCTTAAGACTAATGCTGAGTAGATTGGGTTTTTTTTAATTAATGCCTAATTTATTTTATCATTATTCGGTTCGGATGTATGCCGAACTGAACCGTGAATGTCAAAATAACTAAATCAAACCGTGAATTTTTTGCTTCAGTTCACTTTGGTTCTTTGGTTCGGATTAATTTAAAAATAATTTTTAAATGATATTATTGAAAAAATAATATAAAATCAAAGTTTTTATCGGTTCGGGTCGGGTTGGTTCAATATGAAATTATATATAAAAAATAGTTATATGAATTTAATGTTTCGGTTCGGTTTAAAACTGAACATTTTCTGAACTGAACCGAAAATTTGGTTCGGCAGCTCTACCGAACCGAATCGAACCGCAGAGTCATAAAGAATCGACCGAACCGATCATTTTCAGTTCAGATCGGTTCGATTTAGTTTGATTTTGAACACCCTTAGTTTTAGTACACAGTTGCTCATGTTCATATCTTATGTTGATTTTTCATTACTTTTGGTGTTTTAATTATGGGAAACAAACAAAATACCTCGTTGCTCTCTATAGTTGGCCACCGCAAAATTTGTTGTCATTTTAAGAAAATCACAAAAAAAATCAGGCATACCCAAAACCAAATTGGATTTCCAAGTTTAAATTTCGGTCAATTTGTCCCTCAAAAAGTTTCAAGATCGTTAGACTCCTCTAAGATTCAATTTGTTCGCTTTAGACCTCCAAGTTCAACACTATAATAAATCAACAATATATATAACTAATCTCACTTCGACCTTAATGAATAACCATTTAGATAAATAATATTTAAAATAATTGCAAGACGTTATTGTTTTAATTTTCTCATGTTCTATACATTAGTAAGTCATAACGACAGGATAAATATAAACTTTATTTTGAAGTTTACCAAAGATATCTGTATATATGCAACATCTAAACGCACATGCATGTGTCGGTGGTGGCTTCTATGCAAGCAACATCTAAACGCACATGCATGTGTCGGTGGTGGCTTCTATGCAAGCAACATCATCTTGTAATTAATTTGACCATTAATTAATTACACACCAACAACCAACAACAAACTATCAATTTTTACCTTTTTACTTAACCATTTTGCCTACATTTTATCTAGATTTTATGATATCAGAACGAGTTTAATTTATTATTGGATCATTTTATATCAGAACTCATATAGAATGATCTAAAAATGAATTCTCGTCAAATATTGATAAAAAATCATAACTTTTTTATATTTTAATCGTCTTCTCTCGAGAATTAGATAATAGTTTAAGACATATCCTAATACTTATATCAATAGTCATAATTATGGTTCGAGATTTATATTTGTTCAATTCGATAATTTCTTAAATTCAAGTGACTAGCATGTACAACTTTATATTTTACTCTGTCAGAATTAGGTGATCAAAAGTTAACCTAACTAGATCCCAAAATTTCTAAATGAGAAAGATTTAGAGAATTTTTGAATATATGAAAACATTAGTTATATGACACTCATAATCCCATCAACCTCTCCTTTTTACCAAGAATAATAACGGTCAGAATTGTGATGTTATGGATTTTTTATCCTTACCTTCTTACATTCTTAATTTGGTTGATAGAGGTAAACTTTTAGTAAGTGATAATTTTTTATCACTTTGATGCACGTATTTTTATTGCTGGGTAATATAGTTCCTTCTCTTGTTAAAAAAAAAACTCTCCTTCTTACCATTAAAAAAACTAATAAAAAATTAAAATAAAATAAAATAAAATTAGAATTAGCCTATATATAACCCTGAATCCCCATTCTTCAATCACACCACACAACCTAAGTAAGCTTGCTTTTTCTTTTTGTTTCTTTTAATGGTTGAGTGAGAAATAGATATAGAAAGTGATATATCGAGAGAGAGAGGAACTAAAAAAACAAAAGAAATTAATTAGCCCACAAAAATGACAAGTGCTAGAGCTAGACTGAGTGTTGGTGTTGCCCTAATAGTAGCAATAATGCTAATACTGTGGGTTATGCCATCAGGTGAAGCAGCTCGAGCGTTCTTCATATTTGGAGACTCATTAGTTGACAGTGGCAATAACAATTACTTAGCTACAACTGCTCGTGCCGACTTTCCTCCTTACGGCTTAGATTTTCCCACTCGTCGCCCCACCGGTCGCTTCTCCAACGGCCTCAACCTTCCCGACATTAAAGTATACATAGTTAATATGTTATTTACCATTCTTTCCTTTCCTTTTATTCTTTGGTTTGTTACATATTTTGGGCCTTCCCTCTTTGTTTTATTAGGTGAGAAAATTGGGTCTGAAAGAGTGCTGCCATATTTGAGTCCTGAGCTTACTGGTGAAAAGCTACTTATTGGAGCCAACTTTGCTTCAGCTGGAATTGGCATCCTTAATGATACTGGAATTCAATTTGTATGTGTGATTCACCTGTCTTCCTACCCCGGCCCTTTGTTCTTCTTTTAGTAAATGCACTTTTATCCTTCAGCAATTATCATTCACCAATTCACCAAATGATGTTTTGCAGCTCAACATTATAAGGATATTTAGGCAATTTTAATATTTTCAACAATACCAGCAAAGGCTGAGTGAGATAGTTGGAGAAGATGAAGCACAAAGACTAGTGAATGGAGCTCTTTATCTCATAACGCTTGGAGGCAATGACTTTGTTAACAATTACTTCTTCACTCCTTTCTCTGCTAGATCTCGTCAGTTCACCATTCCTCAATACTCTCGTTACCTTATTTCCGAGTACTGGAAAATACTTCTGGTAATTATTTTATCTACGTACACTCGCTCGATCTCTTATAATTTAATTCAATACACACAATAAACAAGCGGTTGTGTTATATATAAAATCAATGGATGATAGTTGGTATTGCAATGCTTTTAACACCGTCATGTGTCGTAAGCAATAGTGCAAGTTATATGGATTTATTATAATGTACTGAATAATATCGTGTTACACCTATTTGTTTTATTTGCTATATTTAGCTAGTAGTAACAAAACTATTTCTATTAGTTATTTGGATGTTGTCGTCGAGTTGTCCTCTCTTTTTTATTTCTTTTGAAGTAAATGGTCCACGAGTGGAGACTTTCCAGTTATGATTAAGAGTATCTGAGAATGGTACCATAAATTATGATTTAATAATGCATGTGAAAATCTATTTTTTCATAATTATATATAAAGCCAACAAGCTTTATATATATAAAAATTGTTTTGTTTAAATGAGATTGATGGTATTAATTGTGATTTTTTTTGGGTAGGTGAGAGAGCAAGCATGCATGTCAATTTATCTAAGATACTTTCTTTCATTAGATTACTGCTAAAAAACAAGAACAAAACCCTTTATAAGATACTTTTGATGCCCTTTATGTACTTTATTTATATTTATAAATACCATAAAATGCTGAGAATATCATATTTACATT
Source organism: Datisca glomerata (assembly GCA_003255025.1). NCBI lineage: Eukaryota > Viridiplantae > Streptophyta > Magnoliopsida > Cucurbitales > Datiscaceae > Datisca > Datisca glomerata. Next base: position 1,032,065 of record QANY01012298.1, read on the forward strand.
TATGTGACCACATATAATATATATAGAGGTTATACGAGTTGGGAGCACGTAGAGTGTTGGTAACAGGAACAGGGCCGCTGGGATGTGTACCATCTGAGTTAGCTCAAAGGAGTAGGAATGGTGAATGTGTAGCTGAGTTACAAAATGCAGCTTCTATCTTCAATCCCGAGCTTCTTCAAATGCTTCAACAACTCAACTCGGTTCCGATGTTTTCGTTTCTGCTAACGCCTTCAACATGAACATGGATTTCATCGGCAATCCTAAAAAATTCTGTGGTTTCTTTTTCTTGCTCTAAGATTACTGTTTTTTGAGTAATACTCTTTAGATGATATTTTGAGAAAAATCAGTCCATAAATTGATGTGTCAATCATATATATATGAATGGGGAGAACAGGTTTTGTGACATCAAAGGTAGCATGTTGTGGACAAGGACCATACAATGGTCTTGGACAATGCAATCCAGACATCCAATCTTTGCCCTAACCGTAATTTTTATGCCTTTTGGGATGCTTTTCACCCCACAGAACGTGCAAATCGATACATCGTTCAGCAAATCTTAACTGGTTCTTCCAACTATATGAATCCTATGAACCTCAGCACCATCATGGCTTTGGACTCGACCATCTAAACCCCTAAACTACATGTCGTTTCTTTGCCTATGTGTACCATAATTATACTCTATATTTATGCTGATGTTGTCCAATCAAACTTTGTTGTCATATATAGAGCCCAACTGTTAAAGGGGCTCTTCATTTGGAACTCGAACCTTAATGTCTTATATACAAAATTTAAATGTCAAAATTAAAATTAGTTTAAAGTTCAAAAGATTAAAAGATTAAAAATTAAAAAAATAAAAATAAAAATTGAAAAAATTAAGTGTCAATTTTCAAAAAAAAATTTAAAAATTAGACTATTCATTAAGAAATTGAGACTGGACGGCTTCTCGGGATGGGAAGAATATTTTGAGACGAGTTAACTCCTAAATTCTCATTTTTTATTAAAATTGTCAATATTATTGAAAAAATTATTTAACACAATCATTAATAAGTTCTCACAACTACACGTTAACGTGATGTGTTTGAATTATATTATTCACAATCTTTATAGGGGCGGACCAAAAGCAAAGCTACGGGGTGCTGGCACCTGGTTTTTGTCACGTTCTATTTTATATAATACTAACATTATAATAATTTTGTAAAATATGCAATGCATGCATTGGAATCGACATTTTAGACTATGTTTTTTAATTTGACTTCTTGTGATAAATATGAAAAAAAATAAAGACCAGTATTAAGGGTGTTCATGGTCAGATTGGTCTGATTTTTTAGAGAAAATTTGGATCGAACTGACCAGAAAAGCCTATAAAAACCGAACTGGCCAGAAAAGACTATATAAACCGAACTAAACAGACCGGAAAAAAATCCTATAAAAATTGAATCGACCAGATCGAACTTCATCTGGTCAGTTCAGGTGAGTTTTTCGGTCTAGAATCAACTTTTTCAACATTTGTATAACTCGAACAGAAAATGGACTCCCTCAGTTTCTGAAGCAACAAGCCCTCGAAACCAAACAAGGTATACAAAAGAGAATTGTGACAACAAAAAGGTATACAAATGGAACATAAAATGAACTCCCTCAAATTTTGATATTTTAGCTAGGTACACGATATAAATTTTTTTACTATTTTAGTTTCGAAATGTAGGTGTTTCTAAGATTGAACAGAAAATGTAGGACTTGTACAAATCGAACGAAATGTAGGGCCTAGACAAATCGAACAGAAAATTATCACCCTTAGTTTCTAAGATCTACAATATGCATCATACAATATATCGAAACTATGAGAGGGACTGAAATTACCTGCAATGATGAGAGGACTGAAGGCGTCGAGCCATTTTATGATGATGAGAAGGACTAAAGTGAAGGTGTACATGAGGGTTGATGACCTCAACGTTGACTCTCCGCGAAGCGCAACTATTACGGCGTATCGGGAGTGTCTCTCACAAGGATGGACCATGGAGTGTCGCTGCTAAGATGCGCCATGGAATGCCGCAGCTGAGGGGCACCCAATGGGGTGCCGCCACTGAGGTGCACCCAATGGGATGTCGCCACTAAGGTACCCATGGGGTGTCGTCCTTATGGTAGCACCGTGGGGTGTTACCTCTACGGTAGTACCATTGGATGTCACCCCATGGGTGTACCTTAGAGGTGTCTGGATCACCATTCATAATGCAACTCGAAGACAACAGTGACGTACTCCGGATAAGACGTATCGTTATTCTATTACAACGTGTCATCGCATCACAAACCACCAAGTCAAATGACAAAGACTTGGGTGGACGTATGGTCGCGTGAGAACGCTTGGAAAGCTGTGCATTGGTAGGATTAGGGGGTGAGGCTATGTCATATTGGAGAGGACATACCTCTTCCAATATGATCACTTTGAACATTGAGGGTGTGCTACCCTCCCACCTTGGGGAGGGGTTTGGTCCTGAGAGTTCCTTTTAAAGGAGGTTTTGGGTGAATTCCACCATTGAGCCCCATTAGTAAGGCGTATTCCCCCTAGATGATCCTCTCTGGCCTTCTCAGAAGTTGTTCTGATCACTTGCTGAGGATTAGACCACTCTCACACTCACCCACATCACCCTTTACATCTACATTTGGGGACTCCACTGGGGAGTGGTTTATCACTTTAGCAAAGGACCACCATGGTCGAACGTGTAAAGGGAATAACAGCTTTATCGCGCATGGAGGGAGATGGACGCATACTCAACGATGAACGAGGATAAGAGGAGGAGAACACCTCTCGTTAGTTACCACCAAGTGCACCTACACAAGCACAAGAGCAAGCTGAAACCATTCGGGAGCTCCAAGCTTATAATGCTAAGATGAAGAGAGTCATTGATACACTGAACGCATACATTAATGGTGCTAGACCACAACACTTGCCAACAATCTCCACCATTGGAGTGCAGCCAACTACCTCCATAATGGGCATGCAACCAGCCTTCATCATGGGCGCGTAACCAGCCTCCACCATGGGCGTGCAACCAGCCTTCATCATGGGAACGCAACCAACCACCACCATAGACGCGCAATTGACCTCTCTCATGGGTGTCCAACCATCCTCTGTTGTAGGCGTTCACCTAGAACCATGTTCAAGCAAATGTTTAAGCCAACACACAGACCATCACACAAGCTAATGCCACACCAACACCTCCACCTTTTATGATCGCCGTCCTACCTAGACCCACTACCATGGTTGATGTCGCACCTCTGGACAACATCACTACCTTGACTATTACAATAGCTCTAACCAAGCTTACCTCACGCGCGAACAACATCCTTGTTGGGAATAGTCATTTCATTACCCATGAAGCCCTTCAAAAGGTGCTTCAAGAAGAGAGAGTAAGAGCGTCTCTGAATGAGTCCATTGTCGACTTCACATCCCCATATTCGACTAACATAGTCTTGAGACCATATTCGATAGACTACATTCCCCCAAAGTTTTGAAAGTACAATGGAAGAAATAGGTGTGCCAAAGAACTTGGCACCCGAGTCAATCTTGACATGGACGTAAATGGTGTCAACCTTTTTAGCAAAGTTTTTTGTCATAGAGGAGAAGACTAGCATACTAGATCTAGAGAGACAAAAGATCAGTGACAACCTTTTGTCATACATTCAACGGTTCAAGGAGAAAGCCATGGATTGCCAAGAGAATTGCAAGGAGGAAGCTCTTGCGAAGATGTGCATTAGAAGGATGTTGGACGATTACATGGTTTACCTTGAGAAATTTGGGAATTTTCACTTTTCACCCGCTTGATAGAGGCATCCAAGAGAACGAGCGCTTCAGTACGTAGGCCACAACAACTCGAGAGGGGTGACCATCATGACCGACCTTGTTGGCCCACAACATCACGCTACCATCCTCAAGTGGCGGTTGCATAACCACAAGGGCACGACCGTAAGAGAGGTAGAAATGAGATGAATGACCCGCCACCTTTCCCTTGCACCCTGGAAATGGTGGAAGCACTAGTGGATGTTGTTGGGCATAGTGCCCTCAAAGCATGTGTTTAGACATTTTTAATATGAAATTAATAAAATTATATTTTTTTTATACTTATTCTTTTGAATTATTGTTGAATAATTTATATATAAATATCTGACAATTTCATATTCATTAGTGAGACTATGATCTTGTATAAGTATGACTGGATTAAGATCATAGATAATGAATAAAATAGTCTGCAACATATTAACGTATGGAATCTTTAATGAATGGTTGCTAGTACGATTCATTACGCATTATGGATTCATATGATCTAGATCCAAATAATTGATGTGGATAAATATTTTAGTGATCATTCTTTATATAATTAGATTATATAGGACATGACTGATGTTGATTAATATATTTATTAACTTACCATTTATCATAAAGATTTAATACACATCAAAACTTATGATCATATATAGATCAGTCTGAATCCTGAGTAGTCATGAACTCCTATGCATGTCTACTAGATCTTTTGATTCACTTGTTAAAGTTTGTTTGTAAAACAGGCTAGTGAGTTTTGTTTTGGAGGTTCAGTGACATGTATGGATGGGAACATTATCTCACAAGATTTAGAATCCAAGCTTTCTTAACGGATAGTATATTGATTCCTTTAAGTGTTAATTCTGGAACTGAATGTTTATTGAGCTCAAATTTATAATACGTTTATAAATTGACCATTCACTATTGAATTAATGGTACTTAAGGATCAAGAGGTAATTAGAAAGGTAAAACGACAACTTTGACCAGCTCTAATTTACGAACTAATAATTGGAGGACATAATTACATGAAGTGATTATATCAGTGGACTACACGAGAATACTCTGTAAATATATTCTGTAATTACTAATAGTGCAATTTCATATTTATAGTGGGCTAATAATAAAATTAATAAATAAGATTATTTAATTAAAAAGTTAAATTAATAATCTGATTTATTGAAGCTTAGAATTATGGGTACATGGTTCCTAAGTCACATCTGTACTACACAATGTAGGGTGTGAATATTTCAAGACATGAGAAAATGACTAATTTGCGAGAGGAATTAAATTCTTAGGGTAAATATATAATTATGAGATAATGTATGTAATTATTATTTAAATTATTTAATGTAATTTTTAGAAATTATAATTAAATAATTTTATCGATTAATTTTGTGTTGATCGATAAGTCATATAGAATATTTAATTTATGAAATTAAACAATATTTAATCATTATGAGATAATGATTTGATTTCATTTATCTAATCTGTTAACTAACAATTAAGGTAATTGATTGAGAGATCAGATAAGTTAATTTTAAATTTATAATCTAGATATTTATCTAATTAAAATAAATAATAAATTTAGAAAATTACCACGTGACACATTGGACTGCCACATGTCAATCACTGATTTTGAATAAGAGATTGCATGGACTACTGTAGTGCTAAATGGTACTACAATGGACACATGGCACATTGTAGTTCCTCATGACACTACAATGGTGCCGCGAGACACTTTTGCTCTTCACGGCACACTACAGTATAGTGTGGCACTACAGTGTTGCTCAATTACAGTGGGTCCCACTGTAATGACACATTAGTAATTAATTTATTTATTTGTGTAAGTTCCTAACAAATCTGATGAGCCTTGACCTAGAAGATATATATTGATATTATTCTATTAGCCTCAGGGCAGGAATTGCAATCAGTGTGCAATTGTGTGATTAAATGTTAATAAAAAGATGTGAGTTTTCCTAATTCTCTCAGAGTTTTGTCTTATAATAGTCATTCTCTAAAATCTCTAGTGCTCATGTGTTGAGTACATCTAGAGACAGAAGAGTATTTTTATTTATTCTATGTGCTCACACACGTCGTAGTACTTTTGAGGATTGGCTTGGAAGATCATGGTGTGGATCTCTCAGTCTGTTGTTCGTGAGATTATAAGTTCGTTGTTTGCAAGAACGCTTGATAGATTACAAGAGTTTCATATCTTTGTATATCTTAGATTTAATGTATAGATATATAATGAATTCGATCTGGAAAAATGTTTTTCAATTAAAAAGTTTTCATCTTTTGAATCTGCGACGATGCGATCATTTATCATTTTATATGTGTTTAAACACCATCACGCCTTCCGCCTCACGTCGCCGTAGATTCCATCAAATGTATGGATAAAGGACACATGTATCATTTTGTCTTGAGTCACCGTGTTACCTACAAGGGAGGAAAGGAGTTCCCCAAACGTTTGTCGATACCATCACACTCTATGCAATAGTGTACGCTTTTAAGGAGTTCTTTGATAAGAAATTGAAGAAAGGAGAGATCATTACGGAAGGTGTTAGACCCCCAGATCCACCCTCTTTTCCCCAAGATTCCAATGTCAACATAGCGTCGGCGCAATAGGGTCTACCTCATATGTTACCATAGTAGATGAGGCAGATAAGGAAGCAACCATTATGGGAGACGCTTTCATACATAAACTCTTGAACACAAGGACTTTTAAGAACTTTTTTGATACGCATGAGTTGGATGCCATTGCATGGTGTCAAGTCTCCAAAATGCTAATAGATGTCGCTCAAAAAATTATGCTCAGATGAATTGTTGCTTTGCACAGCCGCCTTTGAGCAAGATGAGGTGGAACGGGGAGAGTGCTATCACATTCACCAATGCCAATCGACATGTCAAGTGGACGGGGAACAATCGCCCCTTTTATGTGGAGGCAACGATCAATGGCGTGTAGGTAAGGTGTACCCTATGGGACAGTGGATAGGGAGTGAATGCTATGTCCAATGCTACCTTCAAGGAGGTTGGCATCCCAGAGAAGACACTGGTGAGACAATTAATTTTTGTGACGGGTTTCTCATCAATGAGTATGGGGATGATGTACTATGTTAATGTGGAGTTACTGGTTGGACTGATAAGAATCACCAATTGATTTCATGTGATTGGGTACAATATGGTCTATGGGAAAAGGGCATACCACTCATGGTAGTACGCGGGGTTTGGCGCACAGCCTGATCCCCCTGATGATGAAAAAGATGAAGATATAAAGATAGAGGAGGCATTCGCTAAGGCACAAGGACTTATGCAAGCGATCTATGTGATGAATTGTAATAACCAGAGGTGCCTCTACCAACCAACCCATCACCACAGTAGGAGGAGCTAGAAAAATTTCATATTAGGGAGGGGAGCACAAATAGGCCGGTGTTCCTAGCAAAGGATTTGAAGAGTAAACAACGGGATGACTTGATAAATCTTTTAAATGAATTTGGTGATGTTTTTGCGTGGTCATACATATGAGATGTCGGGGTTGGATTCTACCTTTGTGACGCATAAGATAGGGGTCTCCGAGCAATGCACACCTATCAAGCAACAACTATCAAGCAAAACCCTTGCCATTTTCTCCCCGAGGTGGAGCTCTAAATCAAGTAAGAAATTTCAAAGCTCATAGAGGCGAGATTTATCAAGCCTATCAAATATCCCACGTGGCTAGTGAACATCGTTCCTGTGAAGAAGAAAAATTGTCAGATCCATTGTTGTGATGATTTTAGAGAACTGAACAAGGCATGCCCCAAAGATGACTTCCCGCTACCTAATGTAGACATTTTGGTCGATGCTATGGTGGAATACAAAATGTTCTCTTTCATGGACGGGTACAGTGGATACAATCAAATCATGATGGCAATTGGAGATGATGAGAAGACCGCCTTCAGGACACCCTTTGAAAACTTTTACTATGGGGTGATGTCTTTCAGATTGAAGAATGCGGGAGCTACTTACCAACGGGCTATGACATGATCCATGATTATGTTGAGGACTATGTGGATGATCTAGTAGTTAAGTCCAAGAGTACAGGGGCACATGTGAGCACTTAAGGAGTGTCTTTGAAAGGTGCATAACGTTCAAGATTAAAATGAATCCATTGAAGTGCACTTTTGGTGTTTCATAGGGGAAGTTCTTAGGATTTTGTGTACACAAGCGGGGTATAGACATTGATCAATCCAAGGTAATGGCTATTAAGGACATGCCCCCACCACGATCCGTGAAGGGGTTAAAGGCGTTCTTGGGGAAGGTATCCTACATCCGCCGGTTCATACCTGCCCTTGCAGAGTCTATCAGTGATATACAACCATTCTTAAAGGGAGATTGCATCTTTTCATGGACACATGAGCACCAACAGAGGTATGATGTCATAAAGGATGTGCTCCTCGCACCGGCCACCATGGTGCCACCGCGCAGTGACTTACCATTGCTGCTCTACATCACCTCAACCTCCAAGTCCATTGGAGTAGTGTTGGCATAAGAAAGGGAGGGGACGAAGCGCCCAATGTATTATTTGAGTAGGGTCCTAAGAATGTCGAGCTTAGATATACACCTTGTGAAAAAAATTATCTTGCTCTTGTATTTGCCACACAAAAATCCTGACAGTACATGTTGGGTAACCGAATTCATTTATTGACCAAGTCTAATCCTATTCATTTTTAACTAGGCCTGCATTGAACATGCGACTTACCCGATGGAACATGTTGTTGAATGAGTTTGACATTACACCCCTCACCTCGAAGGCGTAAATGAGTCAAGTGGCTCATTTGTTGTCCCAATTCCCAAGCGGTGAACCTGAACCTCTAGACGAGACCATACCTGGAAACCTACATGAAGTCAATAGTTGTGAGGGTGCTCCTCATTCAAAAAATTTGAAATTGTTTGAAATTTGACCCCCATGAAATTCGTCTAGATTGATTAAACCTAAGGACAAAGAGACGTCTACATACAATAAAGAAGGCACAATGAGCATAACGGATCGATGCATCCCACATACATCATGTAATGGAGGCGATTAAAGGATCAGAGACTTGATGATATGATGATTGCTACATTAAAGAAATTGTGTACAAGCTCGATTACTCCGCATCGTGCTTGCATATGGGACTAAATGTACATGAGGGTTGACGACCTCAACGTTGACTCCCCGTGAAGCGCAACTCTTACGGTGTATCGGGACTTTCTGCCCCAAAGATAAACCATGGAGTGTCACCGGTGAGATGTATAATCGAGTGTCTCTGTTGAGATGCACCATGGAGTGCAGCCGTTAAGGTGCACCATGGAGTGTCGCCGCTGAGGCGAACACTTGGGTGCGGCCACTAAGGGGCACCCCATGGGTTTCTGCCACTGAGGTCGCACTCATGGGTGCGACCTCTATCGGACCCATTGGGTGTCGTCCATATGGAAGCATCATGGTATGTTACCCCCATGGCAGCACCATTGGATATCACCTCATGGATGTACCATGAATGTGCCTAGATCACCCTTCATAATGCAACTCGAAGGCAATAATGATGTACTTTGGACAAGACGTATCACCATGCTATTACAACATGTCATCACATCACAAACCACTAAGTCAAGTGACAAAGACTTGGGTAGACATATGGTTTCCTGAGAACGCTTGGGTGGTTGTGGACTGGTAGGATTAGGGCGAGGCTATGTCATATTGGAGAAGACATACCTCTTCCAATATGACTACTTTGAACATTGAGGGTGTGCTACCCTCATACCTTGAGGAGGGGGTTTGGTCCTGAGAGGACCCTTTGAGGAGGCTTTGGGTGAATACTGCCATTGAGCCCAATTGGTTAGGCGTATTTCCCTTAGCTTATGGTCAATTTACAAAGACCCATGTGACGTCATCTGATTGGCACACTTGAAATCTTCCTCTTGTCCATCTCAGCGTGATTAATTGGTTGAGGTGGCATGCTTAGATTAGGTAAGATAATAACTAACCAAGGGATTAGTTGCAATGGTCTCCCCTTACTTTTTGTCACCTATAAAAGGAGGGCCCCTCCTTCATTTGAGAGGAGGAAAAAAACCTTAGAGAGAATCCCACTTCTAGAGAGAGAAAGCATTTTGTCACCACCCTTGAGTGCTTGGAGTGCTCCCCCTTCACCTCTCGACGTCCTCTCCGACGTTCTCAGATGTTGTTTCGGTCACTTACTAAAGATTATACCACTTTTGCACTGACTCACGTCACACTTTGCATCTTTAGAAAACGTTTAGCTAGTCTCAACTCTGGATATGGAATGGACAGAACGAAGGCGTGAGGTTTCAAGGAAGGGTGAAGGCGTGACTATGAGGTGTCGAGGAAGGGTGCAAGCGTGAGTGAGGCGTCGAGGCAAGGGTGAAAGGAAGGCTTAGGCCACTGAAGCGAAGGAGTCTTAGGGTTTCAAAATAAGAAAAAAATAAGAAATTATATATATGAGTATTAGTTAGACGGTTCAGTCGATTCAGTCCAGAATGGTTAAAATTCTGGCCCGAACTGAAAGTTCGGTCCTTTTCTAAATATAGACCGAACAACCCAAATATAAGTGAAAAATCATTCAAACGGATCAACTTCGGTTCGTTCTGGATCGGGTTACATAGTCTGGTCGAGTTCTGCACACCCCTAGCTAGTACTGAAATTCATATTTTCTCTTTGCCATATTGTCGAAGTATAAATATTATGTGATCTTACTTCTCTGAACTGTGATCTTGCAATTTATCCTTAAGATAAGTCATATCAAGATGGCGGAGGTTTCTCCGACGATCAAGTTAATATTTAACCGAATTGAATATAACGTGTATAGTAATTTTAGGAGAGGAATTAAGTTACTTTTGATAGTTTACCTTGCTTGGCATTAATATAGATGAAGAGAGTAGGTGGTGGCATTGGTATGAAATGCATGATGAACAAGTAATGGCCGCTTAATGTTTGTTAAGAGAGAGTTGCCGTGCTATTATGTAAACGTGTCTTTTACGTGATATCTTGCATGTGGTCAGCAACCGAACGGTTTATTAGAGGAAACACACCGTTAAAACATCATAATTACATTAAAACAATGTATATAATGTAAATAATCTTTATTGTGAGAGCATTAATTGCTATCTGTGGGATGGGGATTCGATCTATCAATTTTTTCTTTAGCCTATTTTATTGTTTTATACCAAGTTGAGTAGCATCTAACCTAAGTTACATACATTTTATATTATGTATACTTTACTGGAGAACACTTTGACACATGACAGTAATATACAAGGTCTGAATTTCCTCCCATAGCATATACTGAAAAAATTTCAACATAATATTGTAAAATATAACATAGAATCAATTACAAATAATTTTTTAGACAAAAAATAACGTGTAGTTCCATTTTGATGTATGGTTAATTTAAAATAGGAAGCAATCCACAAGTTCGTGCTTAGTTTAATTTTTAAATTTTCTGGATAGAAATTACAATTATGAACAATGCTACTGGGTATATAGAATTTGTTCTATGTTCTCGACTGATCCCTATATAACATTATAAAAGCCGACTCTCACTACTTGAAAATTTCAAAACTAGAACGTTACTGGATGATTTTAAAGTTGATGGTTCATTTGAAAATCGTTAGTAAACTTGCACGTGTATGATTAGTTGAAACGATTAAAAAATATATATTACATTATAGATGATATATTTATTAACACAACGTCTTAATATATTAAGACTATGTACCCTTCATATCATAGTCTATTGAAATTAAATTAAATAATTTATATATAATAAATTATTTTATTCTGCATATCAATATCTATTGAAATAAAATAGATAGAGCTAGGAGATAGACGACATTGTTGTAATTTTTTTTCTCAAAGCAAAAATACAATATTTCAAAATAAATATACAAACAAATAATATGGTTGACAATGAATTAACTTAGTTAATCTAAATAAGACATGAAATAATTTTTCGTTAAAGGTAAATTAAGGATGGACACGGTATAAGTGAAGAATCAACTTGTAAGATTCATTTTACCATGAAAAAGTTATATTTTTGTACACAAATTATTATGATTCTTAATATTCAAATAAGTAAGATCCTCAACAAATGGATGTGCGCGAAAATGTGTGGTTTCTACACGTATTTTTTATTCGTAAGAAATATTATAAATTATATATTATATTGTGGAGATGTTATACATAAGTACTTATATCTAATTAAATATCAACTCAAAATAAAATTAATTGTTATGAGAATAATATACTATAATAACTAAAACCGATATAACTATTCTAATATATTATTAACTCAGTAATTAAGTAATTTTGATTAAATATCAATCTCTTAAAAGACAAAATGTAAATTATTAACGTGCATCTATTATCGAACAGCTAGTGAGTTAATAACACGTGTCATTTGATGGTCATTTTAAGAGAATTAAAAAAATATGTAGGAATATTTCTCTAAGGGTGTTCACAGTTCACTATGACAATATTGTGGATCGAATCGAACAACCAGTGGAAAAGAACCAAACTGAACTAGAAGTTTCGTTCGGTTCGAATCAGTTCACAATTGTAATAAAAAATCTAAAATATTTTTAAATGATATTATTGAAAAAATCATATAAAACTAAAGTTTTGTTTCGGTTCGGTGTTATATGAGATTATGTATTAAAAATAATAAATTAAAGTTTTGGTTCAGTTCAGTTTGATTTGAAAACTGCCAAATTTTTTTAACCGAACCGAAACTTCGATTCTTTAATTTCAGTGAACCAAACCAAACCGATTTTTTTCCGCTAATCAGGGATCAAAGAGAAAAGTATTAATAATAGTTTATTTATATGAGTATAAATGAGATAGAGAGAGTGTGTAAGTAGTAAATGCTCTGAGTTTGCATTTGTTTGAGTTGTATTGAATGCATGTGTTTCATTTAGTACACTGACTTTATATATGCTTCCTAATTTACATGAGTCGATTAGATAATAATAAAAGGGAGGAGAATGATTACCCTCATCCTATGGTCTCGGAGGCACTTATTATGCCTAGAGATCACACTCAATGTGGGGATCTTTCTGCCAAGTATGGCCCTATTCCCTTCCTTACTTATCATTTCCATCTGTCTCATTCAACCGCCAATCAGTCACAGTCACTCGGTGATTTCTTGTGGTTTGAGCCAATCAGCCGTAGCCACTTGGTGACCTGCCATCCTGTCTCGTCCGAGTCATTCAGCTACCTAATTAATCATTGCCATTTAACTGTCATTCTAGATCCCTTTCGTCCATCCCCGTTCTTCTTTTGATCATTCTCTTCGAGTTCTTGCACAATTCAGCGAGTGCATTACCCGTTCAGGGTAGTTCTCCGAGTCATAGGTTCCTTTTCCCGTTCCAGAGGCGTGGGTCCTTCGTCAATATTTTCTCGTTGGTCAGTCAGCTTTTCCCGTTCTTATGCTCTTTTCAGTTCTCAGTATGCGTCCAGCTGTTCTTCGTTTGTTTACGGGTGTCTCGTAACATTAGTCTTCTCTCCCGTTTCTGCTTTTCAGCTTTTTGCTAGCCCTTTGGTTGACCCTCCTTGTCCACGTGGCAGTGTATATTTTTTACCTATACATTGGCCTCCATTACACTCAACATAATTTTATTCGTTGAGGTGTAATGATTTGTCCTTTCTTACTCTGACTTTACATCTTCCCATTTATGTCCTCACATGCTTCTTGAAAACATGCGACGTGGTTTTTCCAAACAATTTTTCGATTGTTGGTTGTCAATGATGGCTTCTCCTTTTCTTTCTATTGTTACGTTCTTCTATTCCCGTTCACAAATGCTTTGCATTTGTCGAATAACTTTTTTGCCAGCTCGCTGTCGATGATGATTACTTTCCCTTCATTTGTTGTAATGTCTTTCCGTTCTTTTTACTACGGGCTTATTGATAGAACTTCTCATGTTTCCTTTGTTACGGGCTCTCAGCAGAGTTTCTCCCGTTTCCTTTTTTCTTTTCTCGTTTTGTATTTCTGCTTCGATCAATGAGAATCACTTTGTTTGCGCAATTTTCTTCTATTGAACTCCATTTTTATGTATTCATTCTTTTCTCAAAGACTCTAGCAAAATTTTGGAGATCCAAATCTGTTCCCGTACAAACTTCAAGTTGTCAACGAAATCCGTGCTGAGACACTTCTAAAACTTTTGCCTCCTAGTTCTCTTGAGAATAGCTATTTCCATATATAATCTGTTGTCAAACACTTCTAGTTCAGAACCTGTTCTGGTGACTTCGATCTTTGTTTAAAGAACAAATATCTTTCTGGTTGTGAAATCTGTTTTCGAGGATATGACTTTAACTTCCTTTACAGAGAATGCGTTATAATTTTCCCATTTCTAAGGACTCAGGTTCAAAAAAAGAACCATGACCCCGTTCTCACTCTGAAAGAATGACTTACGATTTGCCCGTTCCCAAGGACTTAGGTTCGAACAAAGAACCATGGCCCCATTTTCTTTTCGAGAGGACTTAGGTTCAAATAAAGAACCATGGCTCCATTTTCACTTTGAGATGGACTTACGAACTGCCCATTTTCTTTCAAGATGAGGACTTAGATTCAAATAAGATCATGGCCCCATTTTGGCCTTTAGTTTCAGGATCGTTCGTTGAGTTATTTTCAAGAAATATTTCATCTTTGCTTTCTTCAGTTGTGTCCATTACGAATTATTTGAGCACCATCTGATCCGTTAGACAAGGATATTTATGTTTCAAAGTTTTTTATTTTCTTCTGAGAACAATGTTCGTAGACACTCCCACGGACTTAGGCTCCTTTTGTGGAACCATGACACCATTTTGATTTCCTTCTGAGAATGGCGTACGTAGACGCTACCAAGGACTTAGGCTCATTCTGTGGAACCATAACCCTGTTTTGATTTCTTTATAAGAACGGCGTCCGTAGACACTCCCAAGGACTTAGGATCATTCTGTGGAACCATGACCTCGTTTTGATTTACTAACAGTTCATCGATAGAGTTTTCCCATTTCTTTTCCTTTCTCCCGCTTTGCACTTTTTTATTTCGTATTTCTCTATTTCTCCTTTTCGGTTTCCTTTTTATGATTTTAACTTTTTCCTTCATTTTCTCGCTTCTTTTCCCTTTACTCCTGACTATATGTTCTAAAATGTTGAAGCCGCGACCTTCCTTTACTTGGCCTTTTTTTCTCGGCCTTTCTTTACTCATCTTTTCTTTTCTGCCTTTCTTTTCTCAACTCTTCTTTTCTTTTCACTTTTCTTTACTTAACTTTCCTTTTCTCAGCTTTTCTTTTCTGTCTTTCTTTACTTAGCTCTGTCTTTCTTGGAATGAATTTGTGTTCTGAAATTCTTCTCCTTTTATTAGTTGTCCGTTCACTTTCTTCTATTCTCATCATTTGTCCATCGCGACTTGTGTTTCAGTTCCTTTTGACAGTAGGACTTATGTGTTGCCCCTGTCAAAGACTCACACCATTATTTCATTCTGGGAGTAGCACTTATGAATTGTCATTCCCAAGACTTACGCATTTAGTTCCTTCTGAGAGTAGGCCTTATGAATTTCCCCTCCCAAGGACTTACGCCCTTAGATCTTTTTTCTATTCTTATCCTTTATCGATCGTGACTTGTGTTTCAGATCCTTTTGATAGTAGGACTTATGTGTTGTCCATGTTAAAGACTCACACCCTTAGTTCCTTATGAGAGTATGACTTATAAATTGCCCCTCCTAAGTACTTACACCTTTAGTTCCTTCTAAGAGTAGAACTTATGAATTGTCCATCTCAAGGACTTACGCCCTTAGTTCATTCTAAGAGTAGGACTTATGAATTGCCTCTCCCAAGGATTTACGCCCTTAGTTCATTCTGAGAGTAGGACTTATGAATTCCTCTCCAAAAGACTTACGTTCTTAGTTCCTTCTGAGAGTAGGCTTATGTATTGAACCTCCCAAGGACTTATGCTCTTAGTTCCTTCTGAGAGTAGGACTTACGAATTTCCCCTCCCAAGGACTTACGCCCTCAGTTCCTTCTAAGAGCAAGACTTACGAATTGACCCTCCCAATGACTTACTCCCTTAGTTCCTTCTAAGTGTAGGACTTATGAATTGCCCCTCTCAAGGACTTACGCCCTTATTTCCATTGTCAAAGAAGAGAGAGAGAGAGTTGACAACCTACACGTTATCGTGCCATAAGTTTTGATTGAGAGCTCCAAATCAAATTCTATGACATTCTTCTAAAAGTTTATTTTCATATGCTTCCAATTATATATAATCCGCCATGTAATTAGTTCCAACTGACGCTGTATAATTTTCAAAATTGTATGTTCTGCATAATCTATCTTCCTGAATAACCTATATGAAAATTATTATTACTTTTGTTTGAGAGCTCCAAATCAAGTTCTGCAAAATTCTGCAAGCAGTAAACATCTATATATTTCTAATGATATATTTTTGCTATGAAATATTATCTGAATTTATAAAATCTAAAAATTAAATTTGAAAACCCTTCATATGTTTACTTTTCTAAATAGCACCACTAGAGCTGCTATAACTTTTGATCGGGACCTTCAAATTAATTTTCATAAAATTCTCCACAAAGTAGATTTCTGTATATTTCCATTGATATAAGATTCATCATGTAATTGGCCTCCAGTCAATGCAGTTTAATTTTCAAATTTAAGGTTCTACAATCTATTTTCTAAAACAAACCTTAATGGAAACTGGCATAACTTACGCTCAAGAGCTCCAAATGAAGTTCTGAAAAATTATTCAAGAAGTAGATATTCATACCTTTCTAGCGGTATATAATATGCTATGTAAATCTATTTAATTCAGTAAAAAAAATTTCGAAGGCATGATTAAGTTTACTTTCCTGTACTAACACTACCATACTTTTGATCCGGAGCCCAACTTGAATTCCGTAAAATTCTCCATGAAGCAGACTCCCATATATTTATAATTATATGACTCGCCATGTAGTTTTTCTTCCAGCTTTTTTTATTTCAATTTCCATTTCCACTCCCGTTGTCATTTCTGCTGTTAAGACATTTCCGTTCCCATTGTCAAGGTAATTCTGTTTCCGTTATCAATACATTTCATTCCCATTTTCACGACCTTTCTGTCTTCGTCTTCATCACATTTTCATTTTCGTAGTTACAACCTTTTCGTTTTCATCGTCATTACATTTCCTTTCACATCATCACGATGTCTTCGTTCTCGTAGTCAGGATATTTTCGTTCTCATTGTTTGTACATCTTTTATTTTTCTCATAAAGTCCATTTGAAGGACTATCAAGTCATAGACTTCCTTTCTAAAATTTTGAATGGCTGTCTTTTTGGCTTTCTCGTTCTGTAATGAAGTGGTAGCTTTCTCATTCTGAAGTGGTAGTTTTTCCATTCTGAAGTGGCACCTTTCTTGAGTTTCCATTTCCGAGAGGTTTGAATGTGTTCTTCTATGCTTGGCCTTCCTTTTCTTGGATTTTCTTTACTCGACCTTTCTTTACTTAACTTTTCTTCACTCAGCCTTTCTTTACTTGGCCTTCCTTTACCTGATTTTTCTATTACGAAATTCTTCTCTCCTTCCTTTTTTTGTTTCTTTAGTCAAAGCTTCCGCGGTGGTGACGTTTCATTGGCTATGATATTGTCCCACGCGGTCGACGGCGGCCATTACCTCAATTTTTCAGATTCGATCCCTCACGAATAACATTAATTTTTTTAAAGTCGTTCTTAAATATTTTTAGTTTCCGGTTCTGTATTGCCTTTTTGTCTCTATTTCCAACTCAATCTGCTTCCAGTTCCATTGTTGAAGGGACATTTGGTTCGGTTTTGAGCGTTTTGGGAAGGAATTTCTAAAGTTTTTCTCTTTTCTCAATGAAAAGAGTTGATTTATATGAGTATTAATGTGAGAGAGAGAGAGAGAGAGAGTAAGGAGTAAATGCTTAGAGTTGTATTTATTTGAGTTGTATTGAATGCATGTCTTTCATTTAGTACACTACCCTTATATAGACTTCCTAATTTACATGAGTTGATTAGAATAATAATAAAATGGAGGAGAATGATTATCCTCCCCCTATCGTCTCGGAGACACTCATTATGCCTAGAGATCACATCCATTCGTAGGGATCTTTCTGCCAGGTATGACCATCTTTCCCTTCCTTACTTATCATTTCTATATGTCTCATTCAGCCGCCAATCAGTCACAGTCACCAATCAGTCACAACTACTTAGTGATTTCTTGTTGGTCGAGCCAGTAGTCGTAGCCACTTAGTGGCCTACCATCATGTCTCGTCTAAGTCATTCAGCTACCTAATTAATCATTGCCACTTGACTATCATTATGGATCCCTTTCGTTCGTTCTCGTTCTTCTTTTGATCATTCTCTTCGAGTTCTTGCACAATTCAGCGAGTGCATTACCCGTTCAGGGTAATTCTCCGAGTCATAGGTTCCTTTTCCCGTTCCAGAGGCGTGAGTCCTTCATCAATCTTTTCTCGTTGGTCAGTCAGATTTTCCCGTTCTTGTGCTCTTTCTCGTTCTCGATATACGTCCGGTCGTTCTTCATTTGTTTACGGGTGTCTCGTGACATCAGTCTTCTCTCCCATTTCCTCTTTTCTGTCGCTTTCCGTGAGCCCTTTTGTTGGCCCTCCTTGTCCACGTGGTAGTGGGTAATTTTTACTTGTTCATAGATAAAGAACTGACCGAATCAATTATTTTCAGTTCATTTTGGTACTAAAATTTTCACCCTATGTTTTTCCACATTACCCCTTTTATAGTTTACATATTTTTGAAAGATAACAGAGCAAAAATATATTTCCTAAAAGACTTTTGGCATTAAACCCAGCTTTACAATAGTGTCTCAATTGCTTCTTGCAAGTAAAAAATTTCGAAACTATTTGAATATTACACACGAGATTTAATGCTCCACTTTATAATTAAAATAATATTTTGATTAAAGACTTCTCCCATTCGCGTGATTCATTTGTGTCTCTCAAATGATTCATATGTTAATATGATATGTAATTGATGACGCGTTTACTTTATTCTCATAAAATATATTTCACATAAAATTTGATTTTAAATTTTTATTTTAGTTGTTTATTACGATTTCGGAATACGATTCTAAGTGGATCCCACGGCTTTAATCATGATTAATTTATTGACGGCATGAAATGTGATTCCTAGCAAATAAGTGGTATTGTTATTTCACATTATATATTCTTTTGAAATAGACAATGAAAATCCACTTTGCCCTTAAAATAATATTTACTTTCCTTGAATAACATTTTTGAAATGTCATATATTTTGGTCTCGATTCATTGAATTTAGTAAAAATAAACAATTATTCTTATTTCTAATAATCTCATTCATGATTATAATTTTTGACAATTAATAAATACATTAATCTAATTTTAGATTGACAAATTAACTTATATATAATTATCACATCACTTAATAAAAACTTTATCAGTCAATATGAAATTACTCTTTCTTTTATGTTAGCTTTTGAAATGAAGTAAAAGCTTCACCTACAGCTCTTAAGCATCTTCTTCTAAGAATTGAGTACAGAATTCTTGTTACTTTATAGTAATCTAGAAACTGAATAGCTCAATGCATGTGCCGTTAAGCAAGAGCCGATTATATTGGCCCATTCATTTTAAAAATGAGTGACCTAGATTTGATATAAATAAATGCATTTAAAAACTTTACCGCATATAATCAAATTATTACACATCTGTCTG
Source organism: Datisca glomerata (assembly GCA_003255025.1). Taxonomy (NCBI): domain Eukaryota; kingdom Viridiplantae; phylum Streptophyta; class Magnoliopsida; order Cucurbitales; family Datiscaceae; genus Datisca; species Datisca glomerata. The sequence goes on from QANY01012298.1 coordinate 1,051,611, forward strand.
TTGAAAATCAACTACTTTTAAAGCTTTCTAACAAGCTATCTGGACGGTGGACCTCATTAGCCACCATTGTCCCAATATACATAAAAAACAATCATCAATATCTGGGGAACATTTAATTAGACAGACACTATTGACGAATTAGGATCGTCAATTCTGGTCAAAATTTAGTCTAAACGAGACAAAATAAAAAATTAAATAAAAATGACTGTAAAACTGTCTTCTCACCTCAACACAGTACCAGATGATTATGACAGTTCATTTTTACATGATGGTCCCTATTTCACAAACATAGGATTCCCACAAAAGATAAATATTACCGTACTTAAGCGAAAAATTAACACTTAACAAAATGTCAGTATTTTTTAAAACTTTATGTCATGTGTCAAGTTTTCAATTGAACTAGTATGTTACTCTAAATTACTAATAAATTTTTCCAACAAGAGAGGATATTTTAGAGGATAAAAAAACACATGGTCTATGGCCCACTTCTGATGAGGATTTATGATAAGATCCAACATTTATCTTATAATGGAAGGCTCATAAGCCCTCAACCCAAGGGATTTCGACGACGGACCAACTTTATAGGGCCCAAGGTCACCAAGATGATTGAGGACTCATCTTGTCCAAGGTCACCAAGATGACCGAGGGCTCATCATGTCCGAGGTTACCAGGATGACCGATGGCTCATTATATTCGAGGTCACCATGATAATCAAGGGTTCATCATGTCTGAGGTCACCAGGATGACCGATGGCTCATCATGTCTGAGGGATCACCCCCTCCGACGTAACAAAAACACAATCTCTACCACCCGAAATAATCTCAAAGTTGTTTGAAATGACAAGATAATAACTGAAAAATAACTGATCTGAGGAGAATATTCTTCAAATGCTCCCATTCATCCAGTATAAATAGATGGCAACCTTTCTAGTATAAATAGATGGTGACCCCTTCACAAAGACAACATGCATTCTTTTAACCTTCAATAGTACAATTTCAAATACACCTTACTTACTTGAGCGTCGAAGTGTATTAGGCTGGGCACCACACCGATGTCGAGATAATCCTTAGTCATTTTATTGTCTTACAGATTATTGACTTCATCGGGTGATGCATAGCAATTTGATGTGATGATAGATTTCGAGCATCTATAGTTTGGCGTCGTCTGTGAGAAAGAAGAGTTGAAGATCTTCCTTGAAGCTTTAAAAAATATAATAACCAAATATGCTATCGCAATGGTGAACACAAAAGAGAATCTAAGAGAAGACGACAACCCTAAGGACGCATCAGTCGGTAATCTCGCCAGAAACCTGACAGAAGCAGCGAGGGAGCAGAGCCAGATACGCATAGCTCCGGTAGCAAATCTGACGGGTCCACAACTACATAATGCCATTGATCTAACTATCATTCTCCTGTTGAAAAAGGTGGAACGCCTCACCAAAGAAATCACTAACCTCAAGAAGGGAGGTAGAGATGAAGAAAGGAATGGGAGAAGAAGTGAATGCACTCCCCGTTACCTGGTTGTATGAGGATGGGACAGAGAAGAAATGTGCAACCCTAGCCCAGCACTAGATCACTCGGCTCAAGAAGGAGGGGATCAAAGTTGGAATGCACCTTGCATACCTGAAAAAGGAGGGGAGCCACTTGGTGAGGTCAGGGAGGACTCTCATTGCTCATGTCATCACTCACATCATTCCTGTCACCACTCCCGTCAGACCAAAAGGGTTCACGATGAAGCTGAAAGCTGAAGTTAAAGTATCATGGGGAAGAGCATGGATGCGATTGGGATGCAGATAAGATTGTGAGAAAATCAAAGATTTGCATTTGAGAGTCACTCACCTGGACACAAAGGACAAAGGGAAGAGCAGAGCCTTTGGCGTAGTGGTATGGGGTCTGACGCAGTCCCCTTTCGTGGTGGGAAACACATCGATGACACCACCAAATAGGCTCACCACTCTGAAATTAGAAATGTATGATGGTACCTTTGATCCTACTGATCATATTTTTCTTTATAAGCAGGTGATGTCAGGAGCATGTATTCCAGAAGATGAGCTAGATGGAATGTTATGCCTACAATTCTACTCAAGTCTGAAAGGAGTCGCCATCACATGGTTCGGGAGCCTAGAACCCTATTCCATACACTCATTCTCTCACTTGGCGACACTCTTCATAGAGCAGTTTGAGAGTAGAAAAAGAATGATTTAAGAAGCAGGTGACCTTTTTACCGTAGTCAAGAAGAAGGATGAGCCTCTGAGGGAATACATCTAGAGGTTCAACATTGAGAAAATTGGCATTATCATATGTGGTGAGGCTATGTCCGCAACCGTGTTCAGAAATGGTCTGGTGGAAGGCACAGACATGTTCAAATATTTACACCGAAAAAATCCAAAACCCTATCAGAATGTCTTAGCAAAGTCAACAAAATCGTCTTGTTGGATGAAGAGATGGCAAAGAAGAGAGGCAAGAGGAGTACATGTGAGAGTCCCCCTCTCTCGCTTCAAAAGAGAAGACAGAGATCGAACTGAAAGGTCAGACCAAAGAACGAACAGAAAACGGTCGCGGGAGAGGGTCAGTGTCACGGATAAGTTGGGACCAATAGTCATCCAAAAAATCAACCTTTCTCCATTGAAAGTGAGTCTAAAGGAGCTAGTTCACCAAGTCCAAGGTAAGGACCTCCTCTCTTAAACTCCGGCGTTGAGAATAAAGATGGAAAGAAGGAAGAATCATAATCAATACTGTGATTTTCATAGGGACTACGAGCATACGACAGATGATTGCTGGAAGCTTAAACGGGAGATCAAATCTCTGATCGAGCGAGGCTTTTTGAAAGAATATCTCTTGGAGCAGGCTAGCAAGAGGCTGAGAGGAGAGGTTGAGGATAAACCTTAGGAAGAAAATCTTGAAATACGGGTCGTACACGTGATCCATGAAGAAAAGTCAAGTGGAGGAGCAAGACCTCGGTGAGGAAGGGGCACCTGAGAGCTGCCCATCTGCCGGTATTCTCATTACCAAAATATGATGAGCATAACCAAAAGATTGAGTTTACTGAGGCAGATATGGTCGGAGTACATTACCCCTACAATGACGCACTGGTGATATCCTTGGACATGGTGAATTGTTTATTCAAGCGGATACTAGTGGATCCAAGGAGCTCAACTGGTATAGTCTTCCTCAAAGTACTAAAGCAGATGGGAATAGATGAGTTATAGATTATCAGATGTGACGTGGATCTCGTCGGCTTCAACGGTTCAATTATCAGAGCAATTATGAGCATTTTTCTACCGGTGAAAGCAAAACTCGTCAATTTGATGACGGAGTTCATTGTAGTAAATGGAGAATCATCCTACAATATAATTGTATGAAGACCGTGGGTGCGCGCAATGAAGGAAATACCCACATCCTTCCATCAAAATATACAATTCCTGACCTCAGATGCACCACTTATTGAAGAAACGGTGGGGGTCTCGATTCATCCATCAGACCCCTAGAGGGTCGTGAGCATAGGCGCAGACCTTAGAGATCCGGTAAGAAGTGAGTTTGTCACTTTCCTCAAAGAAATTGGCAGACTTTTGCTTGGAATATATCAGACATGCCCAAAATAGAACCATCCGCGATTTTACATAAATTGGGGGTAGATCCGAATCACAAGCCAGTCGAACAGAAGAGGAGAAAGTTTGCCTCAGACAGGAATAAAGTCATCAACGAGGAGGTGCAAAGGCTACTGGATGTAGGTTTTATCATGGAGGTACACTACCTGATTGGCTGGCTAATATGGTGGTGGTCAAGAAAAAGAATGGAAAAGTGGAGGGTCTGTATAGACTTCATTGACCTAAACAAATCATGCCCAAAGGACAGCTTCCCTTTTTCAAAAATCGATCAACTACTGGATGCGACAGCAGGACATGAGATGCTCAGCCTTATGGATGCTTTTTTCGGGTACAACCAGATACTCATGCACCCTTCGGATCAAGAAAATATGTCATTTATGATTGAGAGGGGAACTTACTGTTATAAAGTCATGCAGTTCAGATTAAAGAATGCATGAGCCACCTATCAACGCTTAGTCAACAAGATGTTTCAAGAATACTTGGTGAAGATGATGAAAGTATACATTGATGATACGATGGTATAGTCTGTGTTCATGCAGGATTATGTGTTAGACCTGAGGCAGGCGTTTGAGGTACTTAACAAATAGTATATGAAGCTTAACCTAACAAAATGTTCTTTTGGTGTGTCATTAGGGAAGTTTTTTGGGCATCTTGTCACAAACCGTGGGATTGAGGTGAATCTTGATCAGATCAGTGCAGTGTTGGAGATGACCGTGCCCAAGACTATCAAGGAGGTGTAAAATATGAACATGAGGTTGACAACCCTTAGTAGGTTTATATCTAGATCCTCATACAAGTGTCTTCCTTTCTTTCAACATCTTGAAGAATAGCAAGCACCTTGGAAGGGATGGGAGGTGCAAAAGCGCGTTCAATGATCTTAAAATGTATTTGATGTCCACACCTCTTCTGTCAAAACCCCAGGAAGGGGAAATACTATATTTGTACCTCGTTGTATTAGAGAATGCGGGGAGCTCTGTCTTATTCAGAGAGGAAGAAAAGGATCATGGCCGTTCTATTATGTTAGCAAGATGCTATTGGACTCCGAGAAGAGATATTCGCGAATGGAAAAGTTAGCCATAGGCTTAGTCACCTCGCCTAGAAAGCTTAGGCCTACTTCCAAAGTTACACCATCACAGTGAGGACCTCACATCCACTCAAATTTGTTTTGCACAAATTGGAGATGTCTGGGAGACTGGTGAAATGGGTTATGGAGTTAAGAGAGTTCAAAATTAGAATGGTGAAATGGGTTGTGGTAGAAATGATGACATCCTAAGAGAATGATGAGTCAGACTGTATAGAAAAAGTCACAACAGATGATGCAACACCGGAAGAGGTGAAAGATCAACCCTCGGACATGGAATGTGAACTTTGTGTTAATAACTCAGCAAATGCACGCGGATGCAGAGTCGGGTTAGTACTTAAAATGCCAAATCAGACTATAATTGAAAGAGCTCTACGTTTTGGGTTCAGGGCCTCAAACAGTGAGGCCGAATATGCAATTTTACTCGTAGGAATGAAACTAGCCAAGGACTTGGGGACAGAATGACTAAGGGTATTCAGTGAGTCTCAGCTGATAATAAATCAAGTCAACGGTGATTTTAAGACTAAAGATACGAGGATGAGGGCATATTAGAGTAAAATAATGGAATTGAAGATCAAGTTTGAGAAATGCTCCGTAGAGTAGTTACCTAGAATGGAGAATGGCCACGCGGATGCCCTGGCTACCTAAGACTCGGCCGTTAATATAGATATGATGAGAACTACCTCGATCGGGTTCCTTCCAAAATTGACCATAGATTGATCAATGGCAATCGTCAACAGCGTGGACCTTCATCCAAGGGTACCTCAGACGATCAAGCCGAGTTGGATGGACCCTCTCATTAGTTACATATTAGAGGGCACACTTCCATAAGACCATGGTGAAGCAAGAAAGATGAGAATCTGAGCTGTAAGGTATTCAGTCTTGAATGGAGCCCTATATAGAAGATCGTAATCAACCTGTCTGAGATTGTTGTTACTGCATCTCCATAAGACACGTACTTGTTAGGCTATGTCACAACTCTCTCACTACGCCGAGGCTTCATAGGCTCTGACTCCTGCTATGGTTCTTCCATTATTGAATCAGAAACAGTTCCTGATTAGGGAGTCGGTATCCTCCCACTCAATAACTCTAGCATAAGAGTTCTTATCGGCTTCACACTTCTTATATAGTCTTTTTTAAGAAAACATGCATTCATGCTAACGAATATTTTCTTGTCAGTCAGGCGATAAAATATATACCCATTCGTTCCTTTGGGATATTCTACAAACATGCATAATTCTGATCAACTGGCCAACTTGCCTATTTTCGATTTCAGAACATGTGTCGGGCATCCCCATATTCTAAGGTGGTTTACGGATGACTTTCATCCATTTCATCTTTCATATGGCGTACCAGGCACCATCTTTGACGGAACTTGGTTCATAATGTAAGTTGTTGTTTCTAAAGCATATCCCTAGAACAAATCTGCGAGAGATAAGTAACTCATCATGGATCTAACCATATCCAACATAGTTCGATTCCTTCTCTCTTACATACCATTCTGTTTTAGAGTGTTAGGTGTTGTAAGTTGAGAAAGAAAATATTATTCTTTAAGAAAGTCTTCGAACTCTCATAGAAAGTACTCTCCACCATGATCAAATCGTAGCATTTTGATTTGTTTCTCTAATTGCTTTTCGACCATAGCCTTATACTCTTTGAACTTTTCAAAGATTTCAGACTTTTGGTAAATTAGATAAACATGTCCAAAACGTGAGTAGTCATTAGTGAATGTTACAAAATATTCGTAACCTTCTCTTGCTTGGATATATAATAGCCCACACACATTACTATCTACGAGTTTGAGACATTGAGTGGCTCTTTCACCATTCGCTAAAAATGGTCTATTGGTCATTTTACCTTCTATACAGAATTCACATGTGGGTAGTGATCCCACACTTAAAGTTTGTAATAGACCATCCTTTGCAAGTCTTTTAATCTTGTCCAGGCTAATGCGGCCAAGACGTAAGTGTTGGTTGTCGCGACGTGTGAGCGGCGGAAGCGTGTGGCGCGTGACCATTTTAAAAATTAAATTTTTAATAAAAATCAAATCTTTTGATAAAAACAAAACTGCGCAACGCTAAGATAACAAATTTTTTTATTGAAAACTCTTTTCCAATCAGTCAGGATCCATTATATATTTATATATTAAATTTACAACAGACATGGTTAGGAATCATATATCTTTTGTGGTCTAAATCGTTTCAACGATTAGCAGACTTTGAGAACCACACCAATATCTTCCAAGTCAATCATCAATGCACTAGGACGTGTGTGAGCACGTAGAATATAACGAAGACACTGTTCTGCACATGAGACGATTATCTAGATGTACTCAACACATGAGACCTATAGATTTTTCTGAAAATGACTTTTGTGAGACGATTCTATAAAAGAACATCATGATGATTCTTTTAGAGATATGATTAACTCTTAATCGTAGAAAAATCACTTTTTGAGAAATTGTGTTCTTCTCTCAACTTTTGATTGATGAACTGATTTTCTGATTCAATTGATTGAGTGATTCATCATCTGAGGCATTTAGAATAATATCTGTATATTTTTCTTGATAATGACATATCAGATATTTTGGGATAGTTAAAATAATATTTAATTATAAAAATTATCAATTACAGTGGGACCCACTGCTATTATGCACAACTGCAGTGTAGTGTACCGTGATGTAGCACAATGCCTAATAAGTGATAAATATTTAGATATTACTTAATTCAAAATTAACATATCTCATTATTCCTATCAATTATCTATTATTTTACAAATAACAGATTTAGTTAATCTAAATTATCATCTAATAATAATTTAATTATCTAATTTCATAATTAGATATTTTGTCTCACTTATCGATAATTAAAAAAATAATCGATAATTACTTATATGTATTTATAATTTCTGAAAATTATATTAATATATATATAAATAATTCAATTAATTAATTACATATAATCATATCATAATTATGTACTTGCCCGGGAATAAAAATTCATTTGCAAGTAAGTCCTGAAATATCCACACCCTAGACTGCGTAGTATAGAGATAACTTGAGGACCATGGATCTATAATCTTAAGCTCCAATAAACCAGATTATTAATTAAACTTTTTAATTAAATAATCTTATTTATTAATTCCTTTATTATTCCACTATAAATATGGAATTGCACTCTTAGATATTATAGATTGCATTTACAGAGTATTCTTATGTAGTCCACTGAATAATCATTTCAAGTAGTTCTGTCCTCTAATTGTTGGTTTGTAAATTAAAACTGGTCAAAATTACCATTTTACCCTTCTAATTACATGTTGATCGTTAAATACCATTAATCCACTAGTGAATGACTAATTTATAATCTTATTATAAATTTGAGCTCAATAATCATTCAGTTCCAGAATTAACACTTAAGGGAAGTAACGTACGATCTGTTAGGAAAACTTGAATTCCAATCTTGTAAGATCATATTCCCAGCCATCCATATCATTGAATCTCCAAAACAAGAGTCACTAGCCTATTTTACAAACAAACCTTAACGAGTGAATCAAAAGATCCAGTAGATATGCATAGGAGTTCACGACCACACGAGATTCAGACTGATCTACATATGATCATCGAATTGATGTGTATTAAATTTTTATGATAAACGGCATGTTGATAAAGATATTAATTCACATCAGTCCAGTCATATATAATCTCATTATATAAAGTATATTCACTAATATGACTAGCCACATCAATCATCTGGATCTAGATCACATGCATTCATAATGCTTAGTGAACTGTACTAGCAACCATTCATTAAAGATTTCATACTTGAATATGTTGCTGACAATTTTTCATTATATATGATCTTAGTCCTCTCGTACTAATACAAGATCATAGTCTCATTAAGAAATATGAAATTTTCAGATATATATAAACTTATTCAACAATAATTTAAAAGAATAATTATAAGAAAAATGTAATCCTTATTAAATTTCATATCAAAATATCAATACACATGTTTTGAGGGCATAACCCCCAACAATCTCTCACTTTCCCTAGAGCAAATATGGCATTTTTCTCAATCTCATGTTACGCACGTGACCCTTAAATGATTTTTCAAGAAGTGTCTTTGTAAAAGGATCAACCAGGTTCTATTATGGCGGTATCTTCATAACAGTCGCATCTCATCGATGCATGATCTCTCTCACAAGATGATATTTCCTCTCTATGTGCTTACCCCTCTTGTGACTCCTCAGTTCCTTAGAATTCGCTACCGCCCCAATGTTGTCACAGTACATAATCAATGGCATGTCCATATCTGGAGCTACTTTCAGATCAGTATAGAAATTTCTGAGTTATACCTTTTTTTCGCAACTTCACAAGCCAATATATATTCAGCTTTCATAGTGGAATCTGCAATGCTAGATTGTTTAATACTTATTCAGACTACAACTCCTCTATCTAGGGAAAATATTGATCTAGATGTCGACTTTCTACTGCCTCTGTCTGATTAAAAATCAGAATCAGTATATCAAGTGGGGTTCAGGTCTCTACCTTAATAAATAAGCATATGGTTGCTCATTCCTCTAAGATACTTAAGAATGTGTTTTACTGCAATCAATTGTTCTAAACGTGGATTCGATTGATAACGACTGGCAATTCTCATAACATAACAAATGTCCAGTCTCGTACACATCATGACACACATGAGACTTCCAACTGCTGAAGCATATGGAACATTTCTATCCTCTTCCTCCTGAGGTATCTTAGGACATTATTTGTTGGAGAGGATAATTTCATGTCTGGTCGGTAGTTGACCTTTCTTAGAATTCTCCATAGAGAACCTTTCCAGCACCTTATCAATATAAAATACTTAAGAAAGTGCCAATTGCTTGTTCTTTCTATCTCTTATTATTTGGATGCCCAGAACATAAGTTGTTTCTCCCGAATCTTTCATTTAGAATTTCTCAGCTAACACTTCTTTACTTTTGACAGAGTTTCTACATCATTCTCAATTAGTAGAATATCATTAACATAAAGAACTAAGAAAATCATCATCTTATCTTTGATGTATATATAAACACAGGCTTCATCAATATTTTGCTTGAACCCATAAGACTTTATAATCTCATCAAATGTAAGATTCCAAGATCTAAATGCTTGTTTTAATCCATAAATGGATTTAAGCAACTTGCATACTTTCTGATCTTACCCCTTTTGTACAAACCCTTCTAGTTGCATCAATAGATGCTTTGTTCAAGAGAGGCATTTAGAAAATTTGTCTTCACGTCCATTTTCCATATCTCATAGTCAAAACTAACTGAGCATTATCATAGGGGAGAGTGTCTCTTCATAATCGGCTCTCTCCCTTTATGTATAGTCGTTGGCTACTAATCGTACCTTGAAGTTCTCTACTTTCCCATCTACACCTATTTTCTTCTTGAAGATCAATTTATAACCAATAAGCCTGACATCTACCGGTTGATCATGAAATTGGAATACATAGATTCCATTTCCTGGTTCATGGCTTCTTGTCATTTCTCATTTTCAGGATCATCCATTGCTTCTTCATAAGATAATGGATCGCCATTATTAGTGTCTGACCCCAGGATATGTGTTTCTAGTTTATAGCGAACTGGTTATCACAACCCTCCCACTACAACGTTGCACGGGGGTTTCCTTTGTATGAACTGTGGTTTCTCTGGTTTGTCATTTATCAGTAGAAATTGAAGGTGGTCGGATCTCATCAACTGCTAATTCTTTGAGAACTACTTTTCTACGAGGTTTGTAGTTTTTTATGTAGTCATGCTCAAGGAATGTTGCATTTGTCGACACAAACACCTTTTGATCATTGTGACTATAAAAGTACTCACCTCTAGTCTCTAGAGTATAGCCTACGAATATACATACCTCAGATCTTGAGTCTAACTTTCAGGTCTTAGGTCTGAGAACGTGAGCTGGACACCCCCACATACAGAAATGACGTAAACTAGGTTTGGAGCCATTCCATAACTCTAAATATGTCTTTCTTACAGACTTAGAGACACTACATTCAAAATTTAAGTTTTCGTGTGTAGTGCATATTCTCAAAATGTAAGTGATAGTAATGAGTAGCTTAACATCGACCTAACCATATCCAATAAGGTTCAGTTTATCGAATCAGTAAAACAATTTTGTTGTGGTGTTTCAGGTACTGTGAGTTGGGATAGGGTTCCACACTCCAGCAGATAATCCTTAAATTCTAAATGCAAGTATTCATCGCCTCGGTTTACCTAATTACTTTTCAACTTCAGCTTTGAAGTCTTTAAACTTTCCAAAAGTTTCAGACTTTTTTTGCATTTGGTAAGTATAACTTGTATTCCTTAGCTCTTTCGCCATTTCCTATGAAACGTCTCTTGGTCATTTTACCCTCTAGACATGATTCACAAACTGGAAGAGTTCTAACTTTTAGTTCTCTCAAAATACCATGATTTGATAACCTATTTAACCTATCTAGATTAATATGTCACAACCTAAGATGTCAAACATATGTGTTATCATCATCGTGAGAAACTCTTTGTCATTTGTTACTTTTAAGTTTTGCCACTTTAAATAATTCAGAATTATTTAACGTGCGTTTAGTGAGTTTAAGCATATACAATTCGTTTATACTTTTGCATGACAAATATCGAATCCATTCTTTGAAATAATAAACTTTTTATTAATAAAAGAAACTTCGAATAATTATTCTTGCAAAAATGAAAGAGAAATCAAAATTCTCAAAAATCTAGTAATAAAATAAACATCATTCAAAATTAAATAATTATCTCCAAAAAGTAAATGGACTGTCCCTAATGCTTTAACTCACACGAGCGCACCACTACCAACTCTCAAAACGACCTCTCAATCAGCCAGCTCCCTTGATGAATCAAGCATCTACAAAAAAGAATATACATGGTTAGTGGCTCCTGAATCAAGTATCCAGGATGACAAATCGTATTTCACTAAGCAAGCTTCAAGTACAAGTATATCATATTTACCTTTCTTTTTCAGTTCAGACAGATACTTGTTATAATTTCTCTTCCAATGACCTTCAACCCCACAGTGAAAACATTTTTCCTTAGGATTGATGTCTTTCTTGTTCTTCTTGGCTTTTGGTGATATTTTGGATTTCTTCCCTTTCTTGTTCTTACCTTTGTCATTTCCATTGATCTTCTTCCTCTTATTTATTTTAACAGTGGAAGAAGGTTTTTGCTCGACAACATTTACCTTGCCCTCTTTGGTCATTCTAATGTTGAGTGACTCAAAAGTCTACAGTTCATTCAACAATTGGGTCATGTTGGGTTACAACTTGTTCATAACATAGTTGGTCATGAATGCAAAAAAAGATGGTGGGAGCGATTCAAGTATAATGCTAACTTGAGTCCGTTCATCAATGGCCACCTCATGTACTTTTGTCTCGTGCATTATGCTAATCATGTTCAAAACATGTTCTTGCACAAAAGTATCATTTCTCATCTTAGTTTTCATATAGTTCATAGTGGCCTCATGACGACTTTGATCAGACTGCTGTCCAAACATCACCTGTAGAGATTCCATAATCTCATAGGCAGTCTCTATTCTTTCATGCTTGGTTCTCAGAACATCATTTATGCTCACAAGCATGTAGCTCTTATTGTTTGATATGATCTAATCATAATATTTGTCCCTAACATTCTTAAGGGAATCAGCAAGGGGCTCCTCAGGATATTTATCAGTAAGAAAAAACATATAGTTCTCACAAATTAACATGAGGTTCACATTTGATTTCAAACATACGAATTATCATCATTCAATTTCTTGAGATTGAGTAAAGCAGTCACATGGTTACTCATGGTAGACATCGTAATGATAACTGAAATTTAAAACATACAAGATTCAATATAATTGAAAAATATCTAGAATTTGAAAAGTAAACGTGATGCATAAATGCAACATAATAAACACACAAAATTAATATTTACCAATCACGATAAAACAACCCAAGATTAACCTCAGGCTGTCTATGAGACATTCTCATCCTTATTAATTAAAACTTAAATATCTCATATTTTCTCTTTTAACAATAAGGTATCGCTTGTTTGGTCAAGTCACAACTATCCACATGAAAGCTTAATTATGACTTGACCAATTAATTGAGTGTAACCCATCATTTTAGATTCCATGACTTTATTTAGAATATGCCGCCTTAGGGTCGGTCAAAACTAAACTACCTCACTTTCTCCTATGAAGCAAATCTATGGCAAAAAGCCATGAACGTTGAGATACAATCGATGTACTTGAACGAAGTCTAGATACTTGTAGATTCTCCTGCAGGGGTAAAACCCGTAGAGTGTAAATGAATTTATAAGAAAAAGAGAGGTCCAGATGAAAATGTGAAGAAGTTTAAAGAAAGGCTAGTAGCCAAGGGCTATACCCAAAAGGAAGGTATTGACCATGATGATATCTTATCGCCGGTAGCCATGCTTAAATCCATTTGAATCCTGATGTCCATTGTTGTTGCCCTCGATTATGAAATCTGGTAGATGGATATGTCAAGATTTCTTTCTTGAATGTCAATCTTGAAGAGCGCATTTATATGGCTCAACTAAATGAGTTCATGGAGAAAGCTAAGAGGGAACGAACTGCTGAAATCCATTTATGGACTTGAGTAAGCGTCTCGATCGTGGAATATCAGATTTGATGACACTGTCAAGAACTTCAGTTTTGAGCAGTTAGTGGATGAACCCCGTATGTATAACCTGATACACGTAGGGAATTTAATTTTCTGGTTTTTTACGTGGATGATATTTTGCTCATTGCGAATGATGTAAGAAAATTATCTAATGTCAAGATTTGGCTTGCAGAGCAATTTGATATGAATGATCTTGGAGAAGTTGTGGAGACGTTCAAAGTAAGGCTAGTAGCCAAGGGCTATACCCAGAAGAAAGGTATTGACCATGAGGATATCTTATCACCGGTAGCCATGCTTAAATCCATCTGAATCCTCATGTCCATTGTTGTTGCCCTCGATTATGAAATCTGGTAGATGGATATGTCAAGATTAATTTTTTGAATGTCAATCTTGAAGAGCGCATTTATATGGCTCAACCAAACGATTTCATGGAGAAAGTCCAAGAGGGAAAGGTTCACGAACTGCTGAAATCCATTTATGGACTTATTTAATCTCGATCGTGGAATATCAAATTTGATGAAACGGTGAAGAACTTCAGTTTTGAGCAGTTTATGGATGAACCTTATGTGTATAAACTGATACACGATGTGAATTTGGTTTTTCTGGTTTTTTACATGGATGATATTCTGCTCATTGGAAATGATGTAGGAAAATTATTTAATATCAAAATTTGGCTTGAGATATGAAGAATCTTGAAGACGTTGTCTTTATCTTAGGTATTCAAATCTTTTGAGATAGGAAGAACATATAATTGACACTGTCTCAAACATCTTATATTGATAGGGTGATGAATTGCTTCAATATGCAAGACTTCAAAAAGGGATATCTTCCCTTTAGGCATGAAGTTAGTCTCTTCAAGGAGCTGTCTCCCAGGACTCCTCAAGAAGAGGAAGACATGAGAAAGATTTCTCCATGTCTCGGTCATAGAAAGTCTCATGTATGCGGTACTTTACACTAGGCCATATATTTACTACGTCGTGGGCGTAGTGAGTCATTTCCAATCTATTCCTAAAATTGAGTATTGGAATGTCGTCAAGCATATCCTTAAGTATCTTAGGAGAATAATGAACTACATGCTTGTGTATTCAGGTACTGACCTAAATCTGATGGGGTATACTAGTTTCGATTTCCAAGCACACAAGGATTCTAGGAGGTGCACTTCAAGATTGGTGTTCATTTTGAACGGTGGAGCAATTGTATGGAAAAGTATCAAATAATCTTGCATTACTGATTCTATCATAAAAGTTAAATATACGGCAGCTTGTGTAGCTGCTAAGGAGACTGTGTGACTTAGAAAGTTCTTGAAGACTCTGAAAGTTGTTCCGGTAGCTGATAAGGCCATGACACTTTATTGCGATAACAGTAAGGTTGTAGCAAACTCGAAGGAACCAAAGAGCCACAAAGGATCCAAACACAGAGAGCATAAGTATCACCTGATTAGAGAGATTGTTCAGTATGGAGATGTTGTAGTAACACACATATCGATATTCAACAACCTGACAGATCCATTCACGAAAACTTTAAGCAGTAAAGTCTTTGATGGTCATTTGGAGGCTATGGGGGTACGAGATTGTACACGCGTACTTTTGTCCAAGTGGGATATTGTTGGAATTGTGTCCATAAAGTAAGGTATAATAACTATTTATGATTATTTAGTTATTTCTATGACATTTTGTATTACATAATATAATGAATGAATGGAAATTTTTTTATTAATTAAAGTGTGTTTATAATTTACTCAAGTCCTGATACTATTGTCAACGTAAGAAGAGTAAAGACATTGGGGTCTTCCAAACAAACTCTTCTAAAATAATTCAGAACATTATTCGCAGTCTTAGAATCGACAAGGCAATTGAGTTCGATTATGACTCTTTGGTTGAATCAAAGGATGTTGGTCTCAGGGCATGGGAGTTGAGACTCTAACGGTTGACCCAGACATGTTATAGAACATGTTGAACATACCAGTAACCAATTAGTTTAGAGCAAAGCCGTTTATCTAGCTTTAAATCTAGTTGTTACACCTATAACGGCATTTTCATAATTATTTTAATTTTGAGATGAATGCGAAACTTGACTTAGTTAGTTGCGGTCTTTGATATTTCAAACGAATGAGGTCAAACTGCCAGGCAATATCTCGACTGTTGGGATCGTGATTAAATTATGTTTGAGTTACGTAATTCATAGATATTGTAAATTCAAGGCGAGATCGCAAACGCAACAATATCACATTATGCTTTACGAATGGGTTAGTGAATAAATTAACGTGACCAAGTATTCGATGAGATGAATCATTGAATAAGACATGGTGAGCTGTATGAGACAGTTCACTGTCATGTTTTTCTTATTCACAGTCAATAAATGAGTTGTGGAAATAATAACTAGAGGGATAAATGGTAGTTTTATATCCCGCACTCGTTACTGATATTCACGAAGGGTAATATGTTAAAACATTCTATGGACCGTGAAATAAAAGAGTTTATTTACATCAATAGAAAATGTAGCGTGCATGAATCGAGAGTTGATTCGGCATCGGACATATAGTGGAGTCGTACGATGTCAGGATTAAATAGGGGTGTGCACGGGACGGAACGGGATGGTTTTGAGTCTTTTTGTCCAGTCCCGATCGGGACGGGACATTTTTTTTATAAGTTCCGTCACGTCCTGTGTTGAGGGGAAATCCTGAGCGGGACGTCCTGTGTTGAGGGGAAGTCCTATGAAGATAAATTCTTCGAGTATTTGAATACTGTAGCTTTATTCATGTGGGTCCATTTGGTATCAAGAGTAGCTCATAAGGACATGAATGAAAAATAACAGTTGGACCAAAAGCATATTTTGGACCAATGTATATTTCCCGAGCCCATATGTGATGGGTGTTGTCACTTAATTAGTGAAGAGCAGCAAGTAATTAAAGTTCAAATTAATTAATTGGTTATTTTCTAATTATTGGATAATTAGTAAATAAAATTAATTAATTAATTAATTGATGGAGATCAATTTAATTTATTAAATTAGATTGATGAATTTGGACACAACATTGACTCTAGGAAGATATGCAATTTTCGGCAATAGCAAATATTAGGGGGTGAATTTTTAGTAATTTAACATATAAGGGTATGTGTGTAAATTCTGTAATTAGTATATAAAGGATGGCAATAAGGTTCTATCTCTAACGGTAACATAGTGTGTGATTACACAGAACAGAGAAAACACAGTTTCTTTCCCTCCCACTAGTTGCCGTCGAAATACACAGAGGAGAAGCGAAAATATGATTTTTCTTCTCCAGTTGTTTTGAGAGCCCACACTCAGTTCCTAATAACATCCTTGTGAGATATAATTCTGAATCCAATGAGTGATTGTTGGTGTGAAGACTGATTCAAGTTCTACGGAGAATGAAGAACACAAAGATAATCAATAGGATTCTACCAAGTCAGAAATTATCTGATACAACATAAGGTATAAATCATTTCTGCCTCTATTGAATACGTTTAACTAAGTATGCATAATAATAAGTATGATTTTAATATTTAATATGATTAAATTAGTTTTAATTTTTTTTTATATTTCGCCCACGAACCGTTCATGGTTCAATGACTTATCATCAAAATTTTAAAACCTGATTCAACAGTAGTCTCCTTGCACATGTCAAATGCCCATTTTCCCATGCCTTGCCTCTAGTAATGGTTTTGTCTACTAGAGCCTCACAATGAACTTTACTCAACTTAGTAGATATCAAAGGAATGCCTTAGTATCCAACAAGTAAATCACCTTTAGTAAAGATATAAACAGTTAAAATACTTTCTTACTCTTCATTAGAAACAACAGAAAAATATATGCTACTTTTCCCTACATTAGGTTTCAAACCAAACAAAGCACCAACAATTCATACCTTCCATTACCATCTGATCAAATTGAGATGAACCTCTATAGAATATTAACAAATCATCAGCAAAACATAGATTAACCATTTTATTCTTCTTATCTCCAATGATACTGAAATCCAGGTTTTGTAGAGCATTGTTGCATTATACCAATAAAAACTTCCATCACAAGAAAAAAAGGTAAGGAGAGATTGAATCCCCTTTCCTAAGACCTCTTACTCCATGAAAGAAACCTTGCAAGTTGCCATTTATATTAATAGAATAAGTTGGAGTGGTAACACACTCCATAACCCAATCAACAAATCTCTTAGGCAACCCCACAATGAGAAGAACTTGCCCAAGGAAATGCCAATCTACTCTATCACATGCCTTCTGAAGATCTACCTTGAGAGCACATCTAGGAGAGAAAGAGTTTCCATGGTATTCCCTTAGAATCTCTTAGGAAAGAAGAATATTATCAGAGATCGACCTCGCAGGCATAAATGTTGTTTGGTTTAGGCTAATCAGGTTAGGCAAAATTGATCTAAGCCTTTTAGCTAATAAAGATGTAATACTACATGATGTGGGCCTAAATTTAGTAACTCTGCTAGGGTTGGAAACATTGGGAACAAATGTAATAGCAGTATTGTTAAACATCTTCAACAGTTCACCAGATTGAAAAAATTCAAGAATGGTTGCATTTACATCTCCTTCTTTCACTGTTGAAGTGGTTATAGATGTTTTCTTCTCTTTCAGTGATAGAAATGCCTCATGCCTTGGTGAATTTAATGCCAAATTATCATAATCTGCAAGACTGGCCTTATGAGGAAGGAAGGAATTGAGAACACCTCAATCTATGCTTGGAATAGGAAGTTCTTACCCAAAAGATCTTAAAAAAACCAACCACCGGCTTTCAGATTTCATTAACCTCAATGATAACAACACCCTGCTCACTGGTAATAAAATTCAAAGAAGACTTCATTCTATGTGCTTTGACAGCATCTAAGAAGAATGAGGTGTTATTATCTTTTAAGTTCAACCAGCTTACCCTTGACTTTTGCATAAAGAAGCTTTCTTTAATAATTTTCCAGTCATGAAACTCTTTAAATGCCCTTTTAGCTTCTACTTAAGCAACCTAGCAAGAAGGATTTGAATCCAGATTCTGTTGAGCACAATCAAGAGCTGCTCTAGCTTCACTATCCCAGAAATATTATTGCAGTGTAAGGCATTAAATCTTCTAAGAGTCACTTTAACTGACTTCAACTTCCTTACCAGCATATACATATCAGTACCATAAACATTTATGCCCCATGCTTACTGAAATGGTTTCTGTAAACCCCTCAACATCAGCCCAAAAAATTAAAGTACTTGAAGTTAGTTTTTACCCTAGGAGCCTCATGATGAAAACTAATGATTACAGGGCTATGATGAGAAGAACCTGGATAACCAAATTAAGCCATAGACCTATTAAAACAGTCCCTCCAAATAGCATTAGTAAGAGCTTTATCAATTTTAATATGAATACTAGTACTGCCTAATTAGTGATTCTACCAAGTATATGTAGCTCATGTATAGGAAAGATCACTAACTTCAATAGTGTTAAGACAATTTGCGAAATCCTTCATTCCCCCATCCTAATTAGGAGAAGAACCCCTCTTCTTTTCATCAGTGAAGAAAACTTCATTAAAGTCTCCAAGAATGATCCAAGACATGGAAATGGAGTCTGCATGAATACTAATCAAGTCCTCCCAAAGTTGTTTCCTTGCGATTGCATTAGTGGCATCATAAACAAAAGTGCACAAAAATTAGTAGTTAAGTCCCTTCTAAACACCTCACAATGTATCAACTGAGCATAAACAAATAACACAGATAGATAAAAAAAATAGAAGCATTAAAGGCCACCCACACTACAACAATTATGTGTTGTTATAGCACAACACAACCACATTTTTCTCTAAAACGGGATAAAAAATTAAAAGCGTGAAATGAAAATTTCACAAAACCCCACGTCTCTCTTTACCGAATGAAGCTCTCTCACAACTGTCTTTTAACTTCATTGCAGGTTTCTCTCATAGTAGCAAGCTCTCCCTCATAGCTCTCACTCTCTATGATCTGTCTCTCAGGTCTCTCCTACTTCAATTTTGTAGCTCAGAACCAGTGGTAAGAGTTTCATTTTCAAGATCTTGTCTGATTTTTGTGATTTTTGTCTGATTTTATGATTTTTTTATTTTTATCTAAGTTGATTAGGGTCTGTTTTCCCGATTTCTGGGCATATAGTAAATTTTAAAATCAAAATTTTCTCGATTTCTTGTGAGGCCAAATTTTTCCCAGTTAGAGTCAGAAGTGTTAATGATTTTGCACAGTTTGGGGTCTATCGTGTCCTGACCTACCTATTTTTTCAGATTCGTGTTTCTTCCAGGTTGAGCTAGGAGTTTTGAGCTTCTGATTAGACGTCTGAAATCCGATCTCCGCCTTGGGTTTTAGATTTTGTCCAATTTCAAGTTTTGAATTTTAAATGTTGATAATAAGGATTTAATATTATCTTACACTGAAAGATGGTATAAATTTGGCTTCCTTTTTTCTATTTTTGAGTTAAATTATCTAAATTTATCTTCTATATATGTTTGTTCATAAAGAATTCTGATTTTTGTTTATTATGGATAATTGTTATAGGATACTTTATCCAACCTCTTCAATTCTTCGCAAGAAAGCTTGGCCCTTGCCGAATCATCAAATCAATATTTCACTCTAACAGGGTCAGTGGTTTAGAAACAGTCATCTTGAGTTCAGTTCTATATAAGCAATAAGTTTGTAGACCTAAGAAAAGTGAAGGAGGCAATGTGCCAGGGTGACATAGGGGAATACCTCGGGGAAGTTCGACTGCGTGCTCCCACAAAACCATAACCTTGAGATTCTTTTCTGTCAAAACCTCGTCAATATGCCCATTGGGATAGCCATACAGACGCTCAAATGCTCTACTTGTCGTCTTAGTGAAATCAATGAGACCACGAGACCCAAAAGCTGCACAAAAAGGATAGCATGCATCATTATATAATGAATGGGTAATATCTAGAATAAAAAAAATACTTTATTCTACTTGGAAACTAGTTCGCACGTTAGTAACCTCATGAGAAACCTCATCTGAAGGACAATTCCAGTCCCCTCGGATAAAGAAATATTTCACCTTCCAATACTTATTGCTAGTTGGCTTATCACTAAGTAATGAAGTTCTTGATCTAGCGTTCAAGTAATAGTGACCAGTACTCCCATGCTCAACCAAATAATCTCAAGAGTTTAAGGTTAATATCGACTTCGGTCTTATGTCTTTAAGCACTAAAAGGAAAAGAAGAGTCCTCCAAGCGTTGGGTAATAACTGAGTGGGAGTAAGGTTGTAAAAGCTCAGCACCACATTTATAAATCTCGGTAGAGGGACTCTAAGGCCAAATCTAAAGGGAAATTCGTAAAAGCATGCCCAACCATCCGACAGGAACGAGTTAGGTCGTTCAGACTGGCTTGGGAGCTTCATCTCAATGGACATGGAGAAATTGTATTCTACTCGATACATCTCCAAGTGAAGCTCAATTAGTGTAAAGGCATGGAACGTTAACGGTGTAGGCCCTGCGAATTGGGATGACCTCACTCGATCGCATTCAACATCACCGTCGGTACCGTCAGCCTCTTCCTCAGTCACACCGTCGGCTCCACCCTCAGTCACACCGTCGGCTCCACCCTCAGTCATACCCTCGGCTCCACCCTTAGTCATACCCTCGGCTCCATCCTCGGTCTCCATCTCCACACCTCTCATGACCTTATCCTCATCAACTCCCCCAATAGCAAAAAATTCATTGGATCTCACACTTATCCCTAATGGTACATCATCATCATCGAAAACCCTCTCAACATCAAACGCTCGGGCTATGTTAAAATTAGACATGTTTGATGGGTAGGAAACACAAACTCTATGAAAGTGAGTAAATACCAAATCAAAAGGAGTGTTATTCACCAGAAATTCACCGAAAAAATGGAATTTGGAGAGAAATGGAGACCTAAGGCAATAAGGGAAACAAGAAATTGAAGAACACTAACCTCCATGAATAAAGGAGAAACTTGTAGGCCAAGGGAATTTCTCCACAAAGTTGGTAAGCAAGCTCTACCACCATGAAATATGAGAAGAAGGATGAGAGCTTATGGACGATGAGTGATTTTGGATGGAGGATTCAATGGTATTTATGGATGATGGGGATTAAATTTTGGAGAAGAGATAGGGCAAAATTAGAGGGAAATCTCAAAAAATTGGTATTTCAAATATGGTTGGAAAATTGGATTTTTCCGAAAAATCCCACTTAGTAAAAAAAATGATATGCACAAGGTCGAGCGCTCAACGCTCGGCCAAGGCCTGCAAGGATGAAGGTTCAGTGCTCGGCCAAGGCCTGCAAGGTCGAAGGTTCAGTGCTCGACCAAGGCCCGCAAGGCCGAGCGCTCAGCCTTCGGCCAAGGCTTGCAAGACCGAGCGCATTGAGCACTTGACCAAGCCTTTAAGGTCGAGCACTTGAGCGCTCGTCTAGGCCCAGTAAGGTCGGGCCCGATAGGCACCCAGACAGGCCTTCCAAGGTTGAGCCAAAATAAGTGCTCGGCCAGTCTGCAAAGCAGAGTGCGCTCGCCCAGATCTAATGTATCAATGTCCAAAGCATTCAAGCTCCTTCCAACATTCAGCTTAGCGCATCGAACACTTGAATACAAAGGCATGCACTTACCGACCTTATGTACCCTACGAATAAAAGACTCACAACTAGTGACACCAGTTAGCTTGGAAACTGAGATGAAGCTCATCACTCCCACCAACACTTACTTCTCAACTCTAGCTTTGTGCTCTAGACTTGAGAAGTGAGGGAAAACTGTGGAGGATAAAAAAAAATGGTCTACGGCCCACTTCAGATGAGGATTTAGGGCAAAATCCAACACTTATCTTATAATGGAATGCCCATAACCCCCCACCCAAGGGCTTTAGGCGACATACCAACTTTATAGGGCCCAAGGTCACTAAGATGACTGAAGGCTCATCTTGTCCAATGCACCAAGATGATCGATGGCTCATTTTGTCCGAGGTCACCGATATGAGTGATGGCTCATCATGCCCCCGAGGTCACCAGGATGACCGAGGGCTCATCATGTCTGAGGTCATCAGGATGACCGATGGCTCATCACGTCTGAGGTCACTAGGATGACCGAGGGCTCATCATGTACGAGGGATCACCCCCTTTGATGTAACAGAAACACGATCTCAACAACCTGAAATAATCTCAAAGTTGTTTGAAGTGATAAGATAATAACTGAAAAACAACCGATCTGAGAAAAATATTCTTCAAATACTCTCTTTCATCCAGTATAAATAGATGGTGACCCCTCACAAAAACGATATGTATTCTCTCAAACTTTGATAATACAATTGCAAATACATTTTACTGACTTGAGCGTCAGAGTATATTAGGCTGGGCACTATACCAGTGTTGAAATAATCTTCATCGTTTTATTATCTTACTGATTATTCAATTCATCAAATGACGCGTCGCAATTTGATCCAACGATAAATTTTGAGTATGACAGATATATTGCCATTTAAATCTCCCTTGATGCTTGATGCATGTCATGTCACCACTACAGTCTCTGACATTTCAAACATGTTACGTAAGTAACAATCGCCCATTTTTTTGGCTGCTCATGCACCATTCTTATTGGACCTCTTCAATATTCAGGGAACATTTAATTATACGAACACTATTCACCATGCTCCCTTGATGGCTTGATACGTGTCATGCCACCACTTCAGTCTCTGACATTTCAAACATGTTGCGTAAGTCTTAGAAACTTTAAGTCATCCCCTCCCCTTACACTTTTTCTCCTTTTCAGGTGTTTCATTCCAATATATTTAGAAATAAATTATAGTAAAAAAAGAATAGAATTAAATTGTCAAATATAACTAGTTATAAAATGGATTAATTATAATGTGAATTATAGTTACTTATTAATTATTTAAATTGTATAAATAAAAAGATAAAGAAATCAAGAATTTATTTATAATTTTTTTTCTTGTTATACTTGTTCTTGAAGGGGAAGATGTCCCATCTATTGTTGAATGGATTTTTTTTTAAAAAAATTGCTCTATGAGTGAATGTCTTGGTAGAAGTTAGATATGATTTTTTAGAACTGATGTTTATTCATTTTTTTATAAATGATCCGTAAGAAAAATACAATTATTTTTTTTTAAGTTTTAGTAGATGAGTAAATATGATCCATTTAGATATAAACGGTGAAATCTAACTAAACTATCAACTTAATAATGAAGTTTTAGTGTTATGTGAGGTGCCTGTTTTTGGGTTTGATAATGTTAGATTGGTAAACTCTAAATATTTTCATCAAATGTTAGGATTTTTATAAGTAAGATCATAATGCTCCATCATAATTTCAAGCGCCACACATTTTTTACACTTCCCCTGTGTAAAAGGCCGCATGGATGTAGTTTGGCACATTAATTTCTAACTAACTCCAAGCTTACAGAGGCAACATTCATGTGGACTCTTAACACAAAGCAATGGATTATCAGTGTTTTTCGCAACATTAAATTAGTCCGTCTTCGTTGTTTAGAATTCTGGTCTAACCTAGCTTTGAGTTTACATGGGATACACTCATGTGGTCTCGACCATTACACTGTAGATAGGTCTATTACACGTGTCATCCTTCTAAAATTGCTCAGGAAATACACATAACATATATGTATATACAAGTCTGATTTTGTTTTTCCATTTCCCTTATTGAACAGTTATTAGTAAAGTTACTTGTTAGACTTATAAATAAATAGAAGAGATTCAAATTTATAATGGTTAAAAATAAATTCTATATGAGTATCCAATTGTTTATAAACAAAAGGAAAAAATAATAAATAAAAGAAGAAGAAAACACATCGGGAAGGAGCGTGCATTGGTTTGGGTTTATATACATTCAAAACTTCAATTCGTCTTTTTACTTTCATTTTATTCTGAGTGAGAGAGAGGGAGAGAAGGACCTTATCTTTCACTGTGTAGCTCCAAACAAAGTGCATAAAAAGACATTTAACACTGAAACTAAGGAAGAAGGTGCCCACAGAAACCATTAGTTCAATTGTTTAAGATATTATTAAGTTTTTTTAACAGATTTAAATGGTTGGTTTATGTCTTGTTATAAGTCATGTTATATTGTGGAATAACAAGTCCTAAATTATCTATTTATAAAGAATTCAGGTGTTTAAGAGTCACTGATGATTAATGATTAAATAAATCAAGATTTTATTTTGTGTGTTATTTTAGAGAGACGCCAAAGCGAAAACCTACTTTATAACTAGTACGGAGAATCATCAATACATTGGATGACTCATATTTGATGAACGTTGACTCCAAAAAAGTATAACTACTATTAAATATTAAAAAAATCTTTAACACATAATGTAGTTTGTTAAATTTAAAGAGACAATAATCTAATTTGAAAAATAATTATATTTTTCTTCTTTTGAGGTTCCAATGACAAAATTTCAAAATTATCAAATTTTAAATTAACGTAGTTTAAGTATATATTATACTGCTATTTTTTAAATTAGTTCAAGTTTTGATATTACAATATAATGTAATATCAAAATTACCTCTCTCAAATTCTAAAAATTGCTATTTTTTTTAATTTACTAACCCAGATTCACATAAATCCACACTTGAACTAATTATTTTTTTAATAGAATAAACTTATGATTTTTCAAATTAGAAGGATACAAGTCTTATTTACACAAACTATAACGAATGTAATAAGAATTTTCATTTTGAATTTTCTAAGACAAAGTCGTTTTAGAAGCAACGGATTTACAATTTGTCTAAAATCTATTTTACACTCATTTAGTTTGGGTAGTTTGCAAATTGTATCCTGTACTTTTTTTCTTTATATTTAACTTATTAGATTTAGAGATTTTATAAATATAATATCATAACATTATTATCATTTTTAATAGACCAATAAAGTTATGGATCAAGTTTTAAATGAAAAAATAACGTGTTATTTATATATAGATTAATGTTTTAAATTCACTAAAATAATTTGTGATATGAATCTATTAATAGGTGACGTATCATCTAGTCACTTAAACTTAATTAATAACTTAATCGATTTACAACTAATTACTCATTTGAACCAATTAATTACTCAATTTTAATGTTAATTTTGACATTTAAGCACGTGTGCCGTGCGTGGAACCATCTTCCTCACCTATTTCCCGCCAGAATCAAGGTAATTGCCAAGTTTTAAGGAGCAAAGTTGAAAGTTGTCTTCTCTCTGTTTTTTTTTTAATTCCCTTTTGTGCTGTTCTGTGTTGTTGAATACCCAGAAATTCAGACATTACTTAGAATACCCAGAACTAAGGCAGTAAATTGTGCAAAAAAAATGTATAGTGGTGTTAATTACAAACATATTAAAGTAAATGGGTGTGTTTTAACCTTTAATTTATGAAATTAGTTGAGCACAGAGTTATTCACCGACAGACTCATCTAATATAACCTCCAAAAATCTTCTGAATCCTCAGTTATTTTCTGTATTTCAGCCAACACCGGCTTTTGCTAGAAAGATTTAATATGAAATATCGTTGGAAAAAGGCAGATAAATTTCTATTTCAAGCCACAGAAATTGTTTGATTCCCATTTATACTCTTAGTCTTAGATGATCTCTTTGGCAAAATTATAATTATCGGTGTGAGTTTCACTATTTACTAATGTCCTGTTGTTTCTGTGTTCTTTAGCTCTGATTTTCTTTTTCTTTTCTTTTTTGTTTGTTTATAAAATCGTCGTAACAGAGAATGATTCACGTCTGCGTTCCTGATTTTGAGCTGAAAGACGAGTGCCGGAAAATTAAACATGTACCACCTTCTCATCCACTTTTTTTAGGCGCTGCGTTTTCTCTTTCCCCCTTCGAAGTCAAGAACAGATTCTATGCCTTCTCTTTTCTTCATTTTGAGACTCTGATATTGCACTGCAGGCAAGAAGAAGAGGTTATGGAGTTGCTGTGGCAGGACGGGGAAGTCGTGATGCAGAGACAGAAGCAGAAATCAGTAGCGCGAAAGTCACCGCCGTCGAAATTCGATGCTACGAGCCTAGCTGAACAATCTATGGCTGCCGAGATCCGATACTCCCAGCAACACCAAGAAGAAGAAGAGGAAAAATACCGTCTGTTTACGCAAGAGCAAGAAATGGCTTCCTGGCTTCAATATCCTCTCGTTGATGACCCCAATTTATGCGCCGACCTTCTCTATCCGACGTCACAGTGCGTTAATATAAACGCCAATACTTTTACACCCGTCCTTTCAAGTCATGCAATTGAACTTCGACCGTCGATGACGGTGACAGAGACGGCGACGGAAACCACTACGGTGATTCCTATGCCGCCAATACAACCGACAAGGAGGATGGATTCGGAAAGTAAATTGCATAATTTCGTCCATTTCACGAGACATAAGCCGAGGTTCGATGAATTCGGACCGTCAGGTTCTAAGAGCGTGATGAGGGGACCAACGGTCGTGGATTCGAGCGATACGCCGGCGATTGGGCACGAATCTGCTGATTCGGAGATTGTTAGAAGGAGTGTCGCGGATGCTTCGAACAACGATTTTGGGTACGGAATTATGAGCGGAGGCGGAGTCACGGATATGTCGCCAGGGGGAGGCGGTAGCGGAGGGAAGGAGACTACGACGTGTGAGGTGACCGTATCGTCGTCATCGGGCGTCTCGAGCACCAGTGCCGAGCCAACAACTCAGATGCCTGCGTTTGAGGATCGGGAGAGAAAAGCGAAAGAAGTCGATGACACCGAGTGCCATAGCGAGGTGAGTGACTCACACAACTCGGTTCCGAGTTCAATCCATAATTAATATATGAGATATATATGTATACATTTAAAAAATAAATTTAAAAAAAATAGTTAAAATATAAGTTATACCCCCGTTTTAAAAGTTTTACAAGATATACTTTCTCCAAATTGATCCATCAGTAACAGAAAACGTGAAATAGAAAACGGGATGACATAACTGAAATTGATCCAAGGTGCAATGTTCATTGAACAAAGGAAAAAACTGTAGGAATCTAAGAATTCATCAACTGAACCCTTTTTTAGGGTCACACCATCCTTCCCGTCACCCTCGCCGTGGAATGGTCAGCGAGAATCACTCAATGGCACACACCAGCTAATGCTGACATCCCCAATCAAAACCGCGGCAAGGGACTTGGATGCCCATGCCCCGGAAATCAAAGCTCCTTCCTGCAAATTGCTTCTCTTTCAAGGCTCCTTTAAAGAACTAAATAACTGTCTTGCTCGGTTCAGAAATGTCAATGAATGTCCCCACAAGCTCCCTAATCTCGCGTTTTTGAAGTGCCTTCTCCAAGCATATTGTGCAGTCATGCAGAGAGTCGGATAAAAGAAATATATCAATCTCAGAAGCACGAATATCGTTTGCTAAAGCCAAATACAGTGTGTGATTTGCATCTTAGCCCAACAAAATTTAGAGGGAAAAATAAAGGGGAAAACCCTGTACAGGGTTTTTTAGCCTCTGTACTGTAGAAAAACCCGTATGGTAGAAATGACGAAACCATAAGGATCCCAATCCCACAACGATGGGGGCAAAGCCAAGGAAGATCAAAACTTCGTAAAATCTTATTCCATAGGTCCGTTGTAAAAGGGCAGTGAAGAAACAGCTTGTCTATATATTCTCTCCCCCTTGCCACACAAAATGCACCAATCTGAAAGACGAACTGTTGCTCAGAATTGAGTAGTTGATCAGGCTGTCATGCTTGTTCTATTGATGGAAATACTTGTTACCGTACTAAATGTTAAACTGTTAATTGTACATTCTTTTTATAGTATATTCTTATTAGAAGCATTCCCTCATCGAGTGTTAAGGGTTAACTAAAACAGTATCGACGATTTTGTTTCTACAAGTCTTGGTTTAGATGCATACTGGTAATTTTGTTTCTGAAAGAAGCAAAAGCTATCGTATTAAGTGGTGGACTAGAGGTTTTGATTTAATTATGTAAATATGTCGAGAAAAAAAGTACAAATGAGACATCAATCATCCTTAGCACCATGAACAGCGTAGAGAACTGACATCAATCATCCTTAGCAGCATGTCTCATGCAACTCTAAACTTCTAAAATCTGCTGTCCTGCCTAGCACCATGAACAGCGTCAAGATCCTGATAGTGAGGTTTTTAGTATAGATGCTAATAGGTGTCTGGTTCAATGGGTCGTTTGTACTTACTATTTTACGCCAGCTGTGTTATAGATGTTGCTAATAGTGTTTTCTGGGCTGTTTTTTATCCAGGTTTTTTTTTTCTATTATTTGAGTTATTACACATTTTCTTTGCCAAAGGATGTTGATTTTGAATCCCCTGACGCAAAGAAGCAAGTTCGTGGATCAACATCTACGAAAAGAGCTCGTGTTGCAGAGGTCCATAATCTGTCAGAGAGGGTGCGCATTTAACTACTATTATAGAGTTGTAGACGAGATCATGTCATTGGTCTGGTCATTACCCTTCGTTAGATGAAATATTGCATCCCATGTACAGAGACGTAGAGATAGGATAAACAGAAAGATGAAAGCTTTGCAGGAGCTCATACCTCGTTGCAACAAGGTTATTACGCATTTACAGACAATGATTTAGTTGTTCTTGATTAATTTTTTCTTTCCACCACTAAATTTGTTGTTTTTTTTTCAACTTTAGTCAGATAAAGCTTCAATATTGGATGAGGCTATCGAGTACTTGAAATCACTTCAATTACAAGTGCAGGTAATCATTTTCGTTTTATCATTTGGTCAATAGCATAACTGTCTTTATTACCCGAAAAAAAGGCCTGGTCTTTATATTGTGATTAAACTAGTTTGAATGCATATTGCTCATAGATATGTGTTTACTATGTCCTAATTTCATGATTGTTGTTTGACACACTTACATTTCAGTTGTTCATGCTGCCTCAGCTGCAAAACAACTCATAACATTCCATCACCTTTCCAAAACAATGAACTACTAAATTTATGAATGATCAAACTTATCTTGCCCTGATTATCTTTTCCTTTAGGTTCCAAATTATACCAGTAATAAGCTACCATCTACAGGAAATGACAACATTCTCCTTGAAATCTATAAGCCAGTTGACTACTCTTATCTGGTCTGGTAGGTTTACATTACAAGATTACCTTGTTAAGATGAACTAGAGAGCTGTGAGCTCTAAATTCAGACAGATTCAGTGATATTTTAGACTTTGGAAATGCCAATATTCTTATTCTAATCTGAATTTGAAGAGACTAAAGCCGTCCTCTGATAGTATTATGTTCTACTTGCTTATGTGTAAACCATACTGTTCTGGGATTTACAGTTTGACCAAACAAAGAGCTAACTCACTACATATACGATGAGTATTAGGTAGTGAATTTTCTTCTTGCCTTTGCAGATGATGTCCATGGGATATGGGATGATGCCTATGATGCATCCTGGTGTCCAACAATTTATGCCACACATGGGGATGAGGATGGGGATGGGCATGGGCATGGGTATGAATAGACCAATGATGCCGTTTCCTAATATGTTAAACGTACAAAGGCCGGCTGCAGCTGCTCAACTGAGACCATGTTTTCCAATACCTGCCTTTCATATGCCTCCCATTACCAATACTGATCAATATAGAATCCAACCAGCTAGTCAGCCAGATCATATGCTTAACTCGCTTGGTACACAAAGTATGGACCAGCCAAGAGTCTCAAGTTTTATGAATGCTTATCAGCAGTATCCTAGTCCTCGTCAGATGCATCCACCTGTGCTTGAGGTAGCTAGACAGGTACCTTTTACCCTCTGATCTTCCTTCCGCCTAAAGAGCTTCAATGTGCTTGTGCCTCCCTTTGCCAAATCACTCTCGATGGAATTACTGTTTTGCATCACCATTGTTTTGTTGTGTTATTAGTTAATAATAGTAAGTTCTATATCCCGTTTGCAGGATCAACAAGCGGCCAGGCCAAGTGCAAACAATTTATGCACCAGCATGGTATTTGAAAACCTTGAAAATCTCCAATTAGGTACGCTCCTTGAAAATCATCAATCTTGGCTGATTGATGTGAAAAAAGAAAGATTATAATGAGGGTAAGATCAAGAAAGAAGCAGCTTTAGCTAGGACACAGAGAAAGTTTGATCATTCATAATTTCAATAGTACATTGCTTCGGAATTGTAATCGAATAGTATGCTCAACTTAATCAACAGTACATTCCCCATTTCCCGGTTTTTGATATATTAGATGTAGATAATGTTATATGACGAGATTTTTGTACTGCCAGGTTGAAACTTCCCAAGATTGGATTGAAGACAATCTGCCTCCAAAGTTTTGTAGTGTAGCAGAGCGACATTATCGTAGAGATCGGCTTCCAGAGGAATTTAGTATGTAGTTATGAAGACGTAATAGAGAACGATTTAGTTAATATCAGGTCTGTCTAAATTTTGTTGTTTACATTTTGTATACTCAGATTCTAAAGAAGATGCTTATAATATGAGTCACTACAAATAAGAGAGATGCTATATGTTGAGCTTATACTGCATTTCGTCCATCTCACCCTGATGGATAATCAAAGAAGGAAAAAATGGGAAAAACAAAAAGAGATTTTGAATTGAGAAAATTCTATACATTGTGCAAATCCAAATAAGATAGATCTTTATTCAGAACAGAGTATCAACCTAAAAGAATTGAAGAACCTATTCAGGAACAAGAAAATGAAATCGCATTCGAGTTGGTGAAAGACTATTTGTAGTTCATCCATCTCTTACAAAAGTCTGAGTCAATTTAGCTGAGTCAATTTAGCGTCCTGCTTTCAAAAATATTTTTTTTAAACAAAGTTACAGTTTTACATAAATTGAGGATATTTTCACTCGAATCATGATCTTGTGGGAACTCATGATCTTGTGCTGTGGTCTAACCACTGTACCAATTATCTCTCTTATGCAAAATTGTCAATTTTGAATTCATTAGACAGTAATTGCAATTGCACATGAGTTTTCTGCATCTTGGATGTTTGGCTTGGAAACTGACTGACTTTGCCTCCGTCTATTACTAAGGTCATAGATTCAAGCCTAAACTCAATTCTAAAATTGAATTTATAAATTCTAACTTGTTGTAAGAAAACAGGTAAAGTCCGTTTGTATACAGAAACTAGTGACAACTGAAACTAGGGTCATTCTACGTACAGGCCCTGCACGGCTGTACGGTACTAGTCTTATACTTCTCGTCTATACTTAAAATTTGATACATA
The DNA here is from genome assembly GCA_003255025.1 of Datisca glomerata. Taxonomy (NCBI): domain Eukaryota; kingdom Viridiplantae; phylum Streptophyta; class Magnoliopsida; order Cucurbitales; family Datiscaceae; genus Datisca; species Datisca glomerata. The sequence continues at coordinate 1,083,181 of QANY01012298.1, forward strand.
TGTACATAATTTAGGAACATATATATACCAAAGGTGGCCTTGTACCTTAGAACCTCGACAAATTCCTGAAACTATAAAGACTATTGAAATTGAAGAGAGTTCAAGCTGATTAAATTGAAAATAAGTACAGCGTCGAATGACCTAAAAACATTTTGCCTACGATTGAATTTCTCTGTGCATACTTTGTTCCCTTCAAATAGACCAGCAACTTGAAATTATAACTAATGACTGACATCAACCATCCCTACAATGAAATCAACTTTCCATTTGAATACTCATTCTTTCGTGTCTGATCTCCAATTTTGTGCTCCAAGCATCCTGATTTTTCGTTTGCCTAAATGGAATTCCCATTATTTCTTCTCCATTACAAACACATGCTTCGAAATGACTGGGTTTATCAATAAGGGAAAATTGTTAATTCGGTAATTAATGTTTATTTTCAGATTAAGAAGCTTAAAAATCTAACCGGTTTTTTGGAATATGATACTTATCTGCAGAAATTTTAAAATAGAGAGAATAGTCACTTTTTAGACGACTGGGATAGAATGTTGGCAACCAAAAAACAAAGTTAAAATTTTAAAAAAATTAGCCAAAAAACAGGAGAAATGATACCTGACGAGTTAAAAGAGTTACTTAAACACACACAAACAATCCTCAATCTCATTCAACATGCCTTCAGGTATTCAATTTTTTTTCCCCTTTTTCATTTCCTTTCTTGCTTCAGTATAAAGTGTTTGTACTAATATCCAAGTTCGTTGTTATTGAAAAATTTAAGTCTTTTTAACAAAATTCGTAAGGGCAGCTGAGTTTCTTTCATGCAGCAGAGTATCCTTCTTCAGTTGTCATAAACAAAGAGTGGTGCACTGAAATGAAGAAGTCAATAGTACAGAGCCTACCTAACTGCTTCCTCGTTTAAGTCTGAGTATTATGAGCAAGTTTTTCTCCTACTTGGAGTTATGGCTTTGAGCTGATTGTAGATAAGATCTGGTAAGAAAAACAAAGAACTTATTAAAAAAATGTAACATTTTTAAACCGTAATTCATCCCTCGACTTTTTGCAACATTTATACCCTGTAACATTAATTTTCGTTCATCTTTGGCCATTCCTTAATTTTCTTCGTTGATCTTCCATTACTATGTGGACGGTTTACTTTACATGAACCATGGCATGGAACTAAAGAATAAAGATACCAATTCCAAGTGTTTAAAGATTAAACACTTGGAATAATAGCGGAAGATTAATATTCCGTTAATAGTCCATGTTGGCATATACTAACGGAAGATTAAAATAACGACTGGAGAGAAACAAAAATTAAAGTTCAAAGGTATCAGTATTATAAAAATATTCAGAGAACATCTAAAACTATTTCTGAAAGTCCAAGGACAAAAAGTGTGACTATCCATAATTTATGAAAGCTAACTCAAACTCACATCAACAGTAATACTTGTAAGAGAACTCATAGCAACTCATCAATAAAACTAAATATAAATAGAAGATCATACCTTGTCACTGAAAGTGCGAAAAGATTCTAATTCCATAGCATTTTCAAGTTCCTAGAGACAGAAGAGATGACATTAGCCAACATTGTCCCTAATAGAGTTTGCTTCAAGTAGTAAAATATGATTAAAATTAGAACATTCTAAATAAAAACAGGTTGATATTGATCTCAGAGAGACTACTCACTCTCTCTGCATCTGGAGAACAGTCAATAGCACAGATCAACTTCTGAAGATTTTCATCCTTTAAAGCGTCGCGTATTTCAGAGGAAGAAGCTGTATTTGGAAATCATAATGTTACAAAGTTGGTGGGAGAAATCCTCTACCCAGGATTATGTAATTTATAATATCCGACATGGTCTTCCATATCATTATTCTTGAGTACAATTTTCTTCCTAGCTATTGTTGATGCAGAGATCAATACTACAGCTCATGAAATTTGGATGGGCCATTATCCAAAACAACAATTACTCCAGGACAAATAATTGTTCAAGTCTTTTTTCGTCACCATATCTAACACACGCAAATAAACACTTTGAAATTAAGGTGGAAATGAAACATAAATATAATTTATACATATTGAGGATAGCTTATCCTCTTTTGTACATCTCTATATCATTAACAAAATATATCCTCGTTTCTTATAAAAAACATAAATATAATGATTCTTTCTCATCACCCATATAACTTTAGAAAGCAACGTTACGAGTGACAAATTTCCCAATAGCAATAATACTTAGAAAGTTAAATTATTAACTGAGTAATTCTACTTGCTCTTTTATCAGTAAAAGAGGAATCATATTATTAACAAAAGAACCCCGAAAAAGGATAGGTACAAACCTAAGCAGGTTGCTCTAAGTTAAAGGATGCTGAATTTTTAAGCCAAAAATAAACTGAGTAATTCTACTTAATCTCTATGTGATAGGAGCCACAACAACAAAGGAAATACCCTGCATGAACATTACGGTGCTAAGAATCATATAGATATAGCTATAGCTATGTTGTACTTTTCTGTTAATTATTAACCACCCCACCATTCTCTTTGTAGCCATAACTCTTAACAATCCTATGTCTATTTATAAGGTTTCTACGATCAGAGTACTATTGTTTTTTTTTCTATGCCACTAGTTCTAATATTCCCAATATATACTCATACTTTTCATACTGTTTTAAGTGTAGTCCTTCCAACAGAAGACGTTGGTGAAATTTAATGGAACAACTATGTGGAAATCCACATCATTACCAGTTTCCCACCTCTTGGCACAGATGGACAAACACTGAGCTTTTAAATGGAGCATTAAACCCCATTCCCACCTGCCAATAAGTTGTCTTCTATTTTCAGTGGTTTCATGTTCTACTAGGAAAGCCATTTAGTGACTTCTAACTATTAGGAAAGTTTTCGTGGTTTCCTTATTTGGTTATAGATGATTTTTTCTTGTTTACCTGTTCTGTTCATGCTATTTTCTTTAAATATAAACCTTAGTATTCTTTCAATATTCATGTAAACTGAAAAGTGTTGAGCAACTACAAAAAATGGCATGTGCCAACAGTCAACCACGAACTATAAACCATGGATAGGCCTACTATGCCTTTGTTTTTCTATCTCCAACTTTAAGCAACATTTTCATTCAAGATTATGAGAAATATATTTAGCAGTTTATCCATCGGGATCTTTTAGAATTTTGGAATTTATAAACGGATCATTCTGCAGTGACACTTGGTCTCCACAATTGAGTCTGCCATCAACATTAAATGAAACAGCTTTTCAGATTTATGCAATGCAAGTTCAAGTGTATTTTCCCTCAAGCCAACTAAGTCATATTTATGTAAATATATCTAGCAGTAAAGCATTTACCTATGGCCTCCAGTTGCAACTTTTGCAGCACTTCCCTTGGTTCATCAACATGTACGAGCCTTTCTCCAAGCAATTTGACACCAGAAGCTGATTAAAAAATAATCATTAAAGTACCAAGTTAAACAAATAAAATTAAAATCATGCAACAAGCAGATAATGAACTCAAGTAGATTATTGCAATATATATGCCACACCTATATCCAAATTAAAGTCATAAACAAATGTGGTAGACGCCAAAAGCAATATTAGATAAGTGTATATGAAGCAGTTAACTAAGTTAAGAACTTGAGTACCAGACTTCTTACCTGTGTTCTCATTCAAGGATACAGGCTTAGCACAAGGGACTTCTGCACCATTTACATACTAATATTAGTCTCTTTCCAGAATGGATTAGGAGAATGATGAATATCTGAATTCATATCTAGTTGGTGATCATACTCTTACCACATATTTCAAATCCTACGCTTTTCTATCACCATATTGAGTTACAAACCTGACTCTAGCAAAAGGTACATTTGCTACAAAAAAGAAATAAAACAAATGCATACATAACTTGGGCATTCAGGTCTGATAAAATTAATTTTACAAGGTACATAACTCAACAATAGGTTACTTCATTCAACAACCGATGTTAAGGATTAATCCATACATTTGCTTTGTGATATACTACAAAAAATCCTCAAGCGATCCTATAATTCACCATTTCTTGTACTTTCTCATGATTACCGATAAATTTATGACCAACGACATGAATACTCGAGGAGCACCGATTGAAAAAGAGGAAAACTGAAAAGTAAAAGTCTCGTACCTTTGTGTTTCTTAAAACAAACCAGAGAGCAACTGCAGGCAGGAAAGAGAGAAAAATTAAACCATGGAAGAAAAGATTAAAGGCGTGTGGTTTTCCGTGCTTACTAAGGCGCAAGACACGAAGGACACTTGTACTTCGGCGGCGCTTCATTGCAAACGTGACATTTCCGAGGGCCCATCGATCGACTATCAAGTCTGCAACAACAAGTAGATTAGGAAAGATGACGACTCTTCAACTTCTTGAGTTGGAGTAGTGGACACAGAAGAAAAAGGAGAGGGAAAAGAGAGGAAAAGGAAATAGAAGGGAGGTTGAGGGGCATTTTAGACGTTTTCGGAAGTAATCTTGACCAAAATTCTTAAAACGGGAGGTTTCTAAGATAAAAAAATAAGGAAAAACTACAACAAATACCTTCAAAGTTTCATTTTGAACAATACGACACCGTTTCAAAAAGATCGAAATAAAAAAATAGCCCCTCAAAATAAAAAGAGAGCTATTTCGATAAAAAACCAGAGAGCTTGGCTTTTGAGAAGAAGACAATAACTTCATGTAAAGAAAGTCCGCACGTTTATTTTCTACATCAATTATCACTTTTACTTCGAAACTTCTGAGAAAACTCCTTAACACAGCTTTTTCTTCTTCTTTTTTCTCTTCAATTCCCACTAACCATCCCAATATATTCTATGACAGAGAATCTTCAAACTCTTGCTTTCAAGATACATTATCCCATCTCTAAATAGAGTAGGGGTGAACATTTTTGTATCCCACCGAACCGAACTGAAAATAATCAGTTCGATCGGTTGTTTTTATACCTTCGATTCCTAGCTGGTCTCCCTTCCCTTCCTCCCTTTCTCTTTCTACTTCAATACTCAACCTTCAAGGCTTCAGAATTCCAATTTTTTTCTGGCACTTTATTGATAGTTGCAGAACACGCGTCTTGATTGGTTGCGAATTGATCGGAAGTAAGATTTCTTTTTACCCTATTCACATTCGTTCTATCTGTCTAAAGATCAAGTAGAACTTTATACTTCAGCTTTTGTATGGGATTTCCTCTTTTGCTATATTTGGTACGAGTTCGGCTCTTTGTTAAGGGTTTATGATCTGATTTTCTAGGTTAGCTCTGTGTTTACATTTTTATGGTGTTGCCTCAATTGCATAGCAAATGATTCCAGAATTGGGGTTTTATAACTTTAATTTTGGATTCAGCCTGATCTGAAGCTTAGGCCTATCAAACCCAGAAAATGTCCATTTGAATTTCGTATTGTTACAGTAGTTGCTATAATAATTTTTGTTGGAGATAATAAAGGAAAAGAAGTCAATAGAAAGAAACAAAAGAAAAAGTGTGAACGAAAGTGTGTGATGTGAATTGGAGTATGATTTAGTCTTACGTTAAAAATTCAAGGAAAAGAAGTTGATTTTATAAATCCAACTCTCATGTCTTGGGGTTAGCCCTAAGGGGCACCCACATTTTATGGAGAAAGAAAGATTTAGATGACACATGGTCCTCCTCTCGTGAACCGCCGTCTGGTACGCTCAGCTTGGTCAATAAATTATTTTTTGAACAAAATTTCTTTTGATTATTTACTTGGAGAGGAAGGCTTGGAGCTTTAAATTTGTCAAAACTAACAAATATCTCCATAGAATTAGAAAACCAATTATCTCCATTATCCTCATTTTCGTGCATGATCTTATTAGCACTAACCAACGATTTTTGGCTCACTCCCCAAGCTGTACACGTTTTTAAAAAAGCAGTGTGTGTGCACAGAAAAAAAGAGCTTCGTTTTTATCACCATCATCAAACCTCATTTTCATCACCATTATCAAACTGTTGCATATTTTTCAATCTTCCTGCATATTGAAAAAGAGCAACAGAGAGTTCTAAGAGAGTCTGACTAATTGGTTGTTATACTCAGGCTTAGATCGTTGTATCATGCAGAAACGATTCGTCGTAGTCTCCAAGTACCTTATGAAGGACGATTATTATCTTTAGAACATTGATCACGAGCAATCCTCGATCTCCATCTAATTTCTGCTTTAATTATTACAATTTTAGTTGTATTTGTTTTCCATTTATTTCCGTGTATTAGTTCTAATAATTTTCGTTGCAATCATTTCTGTAGCATTTAAGTTGTATACATTTCATTTCATTTGTATTTGTTGGTTTATGAAAGTATCTTGTTCCATCACTACGAACAACAATCTAAAGATAATAATGATGGAACAATATGTTGGAATCAAGACTTTGCACGCTGAGAGACCTGAAAAGTTCAATGGGGATGCCTTCAAACAATGGCAACAGAAGATGGTCTTCTATCTTACTGCTCTCAATCTAGCACATCTGCTGACGGGCGATATGCCTCCTACACCGAAGGAAAGACAAGCGTAAGGAGCTTAGCATGGAGGATCTGATTGTTCGGCTGAGGATAGAGGAGGACAACCAGAAAAATGAAAAGAAAGCAATGTGGGCTACCTACAGAATGAAAGATAACATGGTGGAAGGAAACAAATCCAATCAACCGAGCATGAAAGGGAAGACACCGCTGAACAGCGCTCAGAAAGGTAACTCAGAGAAACGCATTAAGGGCAGTTGCGGGTGTGCGGTAAAGCCGTCCATAGGGCAAAGGACTGTCGTTTTAAGAAAGATTAGAACGATGGTAACAACCCCGTAACAGCGAAAAAATGAATCAAGTAAATATGAGGGAGATAGATTATCTCTTGCTATGATTTCTGAGATCTGTGTGGTCATTGACACCAAGGAATGGGTGGGGTCTGTGTGCTATGATTTTTGAGATCTGTGTGGTCGTTGACACCAAAAAAAGAAAGCAATGTGGGCTACCTACGGAATGAAAGCTAATGTGGAGGAAACAAATCCAATCAACTGAGTAAGAAAAGGAAGACACCGCCGAGCAGCGCTCAGAAAGGTAACTTAGAGAAACGCATTAAAGGCAGTTGTTGGGTGTGCGTAAAGTCAGACACAAGGCAAATGACTATCGTTTTAAGAAAGATCAGAACGATGGTAACCACCCCCATAACAGCGGAAAAATGAATCAAGCAAATATGATGGAGATAGATGATCTTTGTGTTATGATTTCTGAGATCTGTGTGGTCGTTGACTTCAAGGAATGATGGGTCGACACTGGTGCGACGAACCACGTATGCAGTGCCCAAAATTTTTTTTCACAATATATAGAGGTTGAAAAGGATGAAGTTCTCTATATGGAGAACGCCTCAGAAGTTGTTGTTAAGGGAAAGGGAAGGGTTGTGCTGAAGTTCACATCCAGAAAATAACTCACTCTCATGGATGTCCTGCATATGCCTGAATTTCGTAGGAATTTGGTTTCAGGATCTCTCTTATGTAAGAGTTAAGCTTGTCTTTGATGTTAGCAAACTTATTCTGACTAAGAGATGGATGTTTGTTGGGAAGAGTTATAGTTATGATGGTCTTTTTAAACTTAATGTGTCTGCTGTAACTCATATTATTATTAATAATAATTCATGTTTCTTCTGTTTATGTCGCCGAACTGTCTAATATTTGGCATGCTAGATTATGACATGTTAATTTTTTATCCTTACAGCGAATGATTAATTTAGAACTTTTGCCTAGATTTATTTTAGAAAAGGGAAATAAATGTGAAATATGCATAGAATCTAAATTTGCAAGTAAATCATTTACTTGATTCGATAAATAGCGATTTATGTGATTTAAAATTAAACACCTAGTAGGGAAGGTAGAAAATACTTTGTTACATTTATTGATATTGCTATGTATATCTGCTTCATTCAAAGGATGAGATTTGTTTAAGACATACAAGTCTAAAGTTGAAAATCAACTTAGTAAAAATATCAAAGTGCTTAGATCTGACTGAGGTGGAGAGTATGACTCAACTATGCTATTTGAATTATGTGCTCAGCATGGAATTGTGCATCAGACTACTGCACCTTACACGTTGAAAAATATAATTGTGGTTGAAAGGAAAAATATAATTCTAAAAGATATGGTGAACTGCATGTTGAACAGTTCTGAATTAGCTCAAAATTTGTGAGGGGAGGCCTTACTTACAGCAAACGCCATACTTAAAAGAATTTCACATAAAAGACTAACAAATCTCCTTATGAAGAGTGGAAATAGAAGTTACCTTCCTATAAAATCATAAAAGTGTGGGAGTGTCTCGCAAAGGTACAAGTATCGTTGCCAAAAAGAGTAAAGCTTGGACCTAAGATAATAGACTGTGTTTTCATTGGATATGCATTGAACAATCCTGCATATATATTTTTGGTTATTAGATCAGAGATTTCTGACATAAGTACCAACACTATTATGGAGTGTGTCAATGCTGAATTCTTTGAGAATATGTTTCCATTTAAGGAAAGAAGATACAATCAAACTACCAAACGAGGTTTAGAAGAAAATTCTTCCAAAGCTCAGATTGATGACGAATTTGAATCTGAGCTTAGAAGAAGTAAAAGATCTAAAACGAGCACCTCATTTGGGCCAGAGTTTCTAACATATCTGACGGAGGCCGAACCTCAAACCTATAAGGAGGCAATGTCCAACCCTGAGGCTCCTTTTTGGAAGGAAGCAGTCGATAATGAGATAGATTCCATTATGCAAAACAACACATAGATGTTGGTAGATCTCCTTCCTGGGAATAAACCAATAGGCTGTAAATGGATCTTGAAAAGAAAGCTGAGAGCTGATGGTACTATTCAAAAGACAAAGCTCAGTTGGTAGCTAAAGGATACCGACAGAAGGAAGGTATAGATACCTATTCTCCAGTGACAAGAATCACATCTATCAGGATGTTGGTTGCACTAGCAGCTTTGTGTACTTTGGAAATTCACCAAATGGATGTAAAGATTGCTTTCTTAAATAGAGAATTGGACGAAGAAATCTACATGGAACAGCCCGAAGGGTTCGTGGTTAAAGCTCAAGAACAAAAAGGTATGTAAACTTGTTAAATCTCTTTATGGATTAAAACAAGCGCCAAAGCAATGGCACGAGAAGTTTGATCACACAATGCTATCTAATGGATTTAAGATAAATGAGTACGATAAATGTGTCTACATTAAAGGTACTAATGATCAATTCATCATAGTATGCTTATATGCAGATGACCTGCTTATAGTGGGATCGAATAAGGATACAATATCTTCTACTAATAAGATGTTGAATTCTAAATTTAACATGAAAGACTTAGGTCAAGTAGATGTCATTCTTAGAATTCAAGTAAAGCGAACTGGAAATGAATATATCCTTAACCAGTCCCATTATGTAGAAAAGATTTTGAATAGGTTTGGGCAATATGAAAGCAAACCTATAGTAACTCTGTTCGACCCAAGCTGTAAGTTGAGTAAGAATAATGGAGTTGGAGTATCTTAATTAGAGTACTCACAAAATAATTGAGAGTTTAATGTATATCACAAATTGTACTAGGACTTATATAGCCTATTCAGTAAGAAGGCTGACAAGATATACGAGTAATCCTAGACGGGATCACTGGAGTGCAATTGTAAGAGTATTAAGATACTTAAAATTCACTATGAAGTACGGGTTGCACTACTCAACCTATCCACTGGTAATAGAAGGATTTAGTGATTCCAACTGGATATCAGACAGTTTAGAGGACTAAATCTACTAGTGGATATGTTTTAACCCTAGGTGGTGGAGCTATCTCATGGATATCTACTAAGCAGACATGTATAGCTCTTTCAACTATAGAATCAGAATTCATTGCTTTGGACAAAGCTTGTGAAGAAGCAAAAGGGCTCAGGAATTTCTTGGAAGATGTTCCGGTGTGGCCAAAACCAGTGTCAACAATGTGTGTCCACTGTGATAATACGACTACAACCTTTAGAGATAAAATAATATGTATAATAGTAAGTCTAGACATATCAGACGAAGACATAATACCATTAGGTAAATGCTCTCCAATGGGGTGATTTCCTTAGACTTTATAAGGTCAAAGGAGAATCTTGCTGACTCTTTGACAAAAGGTTTGTCAAGGGAACAAATAAAACAAATATCAAGGAGAATGAGCTTAAAGCCTATTCAATGAAATCATTCAACTAGGAACATAACCTAGTTGACTGAAGATCCTAAGATCTAGGTTCAATAGACAAACTGACAGGAATGATTCACATAACACACAAAGAAACTTTGTTTCTTCTCATTCCTATGATGTAATGAAAGTGTGTTGTCTGTCGACGATAAAATGGTATACTTAGTATTTAATGACGTTGATATCATGCTTGTAAGAGGAGTATAGACAGAATACTCTTAATCATCATCACCTATGTGAGAGTAGAAGTGTGGTCGCTTCTATGAGAGGTCTGAATGGCTTAACCTCTCTAAAGCTCTCATAAATGCGGGATATGTTTAGGACCAAAATGAACAAAATCGTATGAACTCAGATGTATTAAGATAAGACATGTGTGAAATTTGTTCTCTCGGTTTATCTTAGAGGAATTTCAGTTCAAGAACGTAGTTCACTGTTTTTCAGAATAAATCCGATGAATTCTCACTAAGGAAAGTTCAAGTCCAAAAGACACATCTCCTGATGCATATCTCATATGCCCTTTCTCCTGTTGTTGTCTAGTTAGGACACATGTCATTCATGTGGGAGATTATTGGAGATAATAAAGGAAAGAGAAGTCAGTAGAAAGAAACAAAAGAAAAAGTGTGAATGAAAGTCTTTGATGTGAAATAGAGTGGGATTTAGTCCCACATTGAAAACTCAAGCAAACGATGTTGGATTTATAAACCTAACTCTCATGCATTGGGGTTAGCCCCAAGGGGCACCTCACATTTTATGGGGAAGGGAGTATCTAGATGGCACATGGTCCTCCCCTCACACGCGCGTACGTGTCACTGTCGTCCTCCTACCGGCCGGCTCGGTTCGTCTAGTCCGGATCAAAGAATTATTTTTTGCACAAAATTTCTTTTGATTATTTACTTGGACATTTTGGTCCTGAACATATCCCGCGTTTGTGAGAGCTTTAGAGAGGTTAAGCCATTCATACCTCTCATAGAAGCGACCCCACTTCTACTCTCACGTAGGTAACAAATATCTTAATAGAATTAAAAAACCAATTATCTCCATTATCCCCATTTTCGTGCATGATCTTATCAACACTAACCAACGATTTTTGGCTTGCTCCCCAAGTTGTACACATTTTTGAAAAGGTAGTGTGTGAGCAAATGTAGTGTGTGAGCACATAGAAAAAATAGCTTCGTAATTTAGATTGATGAATTTGGACACCACATTGTCTCTAGGGAGACATGTAATTTTTGGCAATAGCAAATATTAGGGGTGAATTTTCAGTATTTTGACATATAGGGGTATATGTGTAAATTTCATAATTATTATATAAGGGATGAAAATTCATGACGACATATGGTTGATATATACTTCTGAATCCTACGAGTGGTTGTTGATGCGAAGATTATTTGAAATCCTATGAAGAGCGAAGACCGCGAGATTACTAATAGGATTCCACCAAATAAGAATTTTTCTGATACATGAAAAGTATAAAATTATTTCTACCTCTATTGAATATCATTAACTAAGAATGCATAATCATAAGTATGGTTTTAATATTTAATATGATTAAATTGGTTTTAGAATTTTTTTTTTGATATTCTGCCCACGAATCGTTCGTGATTCAATGATTTTTTTAAAATTTTAAAACCCGATCCAACAGACCAGCCATGGCCTCTAAGTAGGAGACATGTTCATCATAATCCTTATATGAGACTGTTGTTAAGGCATCTCCATAAGACATGTCAATGTCAGGCTGTTTCATAACCCTCCCATTACGTCGTGGCTTCAGAGGCTCTGGCTTCTGCTGTGGTTCTTCCATCATTAAATTAGAAACTGTTCCTGATTGGGGAGTCGGCGTCCTCCCACAAATTCCTCTAGAATAATAGTACTTCTCGTCTTCATACTTCTATATAATCTTTTTCAAGAGTCAATGTTGTGTCCAAATTCATCAATCCAAATTGATAAATTAAATTGATCTTCACAATTAGTTAATTAATTTTTAATTTACTAATTATCCAATAATTAGAAAATAACCAATTAATTAATTCAAACATTAATTACTTGCTCTTCACTAATTAATTGACAACATCCATCGCATATGAGTTCAGAAAATATACATTGGTCCAAAACACGTTTGTGGTCCAACTGATGTTGTTTTTCATTCATGTCCTTATGAGTTACTCCTGAGATCGAATGGACCCACATGAATAAAGCTATATGATTCAAATACTCGATGAATTTATCTCAATAAATTACCGAACTATTTAATCCTGACATCGTACAACTTTACTACAGGTTCGATGCCGAATCAACTCTCGATTCATGCGCGCTATATTTTTTGTTGGTACAAATAAACTCTTTTATTTCACGATCCATAGAATATTTTAATATATTACCATTCATGAATATTAGTAACAAGAGCGGGATGTAAAATTATCATTTTACCCTCTAGTTATTATTTCCTTAACTCCTTTATTGATTGTGAATAAGAAAGACATAACAGTGAATTATCTCGTTCAGTTTACCAAATCTTATTCAATGATTCATTTCATCAAATACGTGGCTAAGTTAATTTATTCACACACCTATCAATAAAGCATAAGTTGATATTGTTGCTTTCGCAATCTAACCATGAATTTTCATATATGTGAATCACGCAACTCTAACATAGTTGAATCACGATCCCAATAGTCGATGTATTGTCCGACAATTCAAACTCACTCTTTTGGCATATCAAAGACTGTCAGTAACTAATTCAAGATTCGTATTCGCCTTAGGATTATGATAATTATGAAAATACCCTTAAGGTGTAACAATTAAATTTAGAGCTAGATAAACGGTTTTGCTCTAAACTAATTTGTTACTAGTCTATTCAACATGTTCCATAACAAGTCTAGGTCAACCGCTAGAGTCTCCACTCTCATGACCCGAGATTAACATCCTTTGCTTCAACCTAACAATCACGATCAAAATTGATTGCCTTGTCGATCCTAAGATTTTGATAACGTTCTGAACTATTTCAGAAGAGTTTGTCTAGAAGACCCCTCTTTCTTTACTCTTTTTACGTTGATAATAGTTCCAGGATTTGAGTAAATTATTAACACACTTTAATTAATAGGAAAAATTTCATTCATTCATCAAATTTAGTAATACAAAATGTTTGAGAAATAACTAAATACTCATAAATAGTTATTACACCATACTTTATGGACATAATTCTAACACACTATTTTCCCAAGGAGGAAAGAATAATTGGGGGCAAGAACGAGGGTCAGTAAAGGTTTTCACTTTTTCAAGAAGACAAGGATGAAGAAAATGAGGAGGAAAACCACATATTCATAGGCCTTGAGGAAGGAAACCGCTTATTTATGGACGTTAAACTAAGTCATGATGGAAACCATTGAAGTGATCCCACACGCAATGCAACATTACTGTTGAGATATTCAGTAACATCACTATTGCTAAATATAATTCTCATATACTTTTCACTTTTAATAAATTAAAAATTAAAACAAAACGTTAAAGATAAAAATATAGTTATCGTACCCCATTTTGTGATGTGGTTTAGAATTTGATAAAGTTAGGAATTGGGAACAACTGAAAACAATGTTAATAGAAATAATTTCATAGTCTATATTTTTCTCAGAACACTAGAGACAAAGGAAAATGAGACGAGTTTTGAATTTTTGTTAATGAAAGCACTCTAACTCCTTCAAAATACCATATTTAAAAGCTTCAAAAAGACAATCAATTAGAAAGGGTTATTTGTATAAAGATACCCTTTTCATTTGTTAGGATTTTTTTATACCTCATTTTCAAAACTCAGAAATTTATACCCTTAGCTTACTAAATCAAACTTTATTTACTGTTCACATACATTGCCCAACGAGTTACCATCAAGTAGGAAAAGATGGTAACTTGACTCACACTCTTCTTCGTGTCTCTTCTCTTTTCATTCTCATCTATTTCCGCTCATTTGCTCTATTATTCCTATTTGTCTCCATTCTCATCTGTGCTCTCTCTTCTCGAGTCTCTTCTGCTTCTTCTTCAATAAGATAGTCCCTGCGAGTCATGTTCTTCTTCTTCTTCTTCTGTTTCTAGAGCACTCCGGCATGATACCTAGGCACAACACCTACCTACGGCAAACTAAGGTACCCATTAATTTTTTTGGACGCAAAAAATGGCTTAGAGTTTGGAACTTGAATATATTGGCTACTTCTGGTCAATGTTTTTTTATAGATAAATATGATAACCATTTGAATATATTGGCTACTTGAAGGGTCCAAGTAGCTGTTTAGGACTACTTGAACCCTTCAAGTAGTCAATTTAAAACAATATCTCACTACTTGAAAATTTCAAGTAGTCATTTTGATTCTAAAAGTGAAAATAAGTGACCACTTGAAGGGTTCAAGTAGTGTATCTGAGTACTTGAACCCTTCAAGTAGTGATTTAGACTCTAGAAGTTAAAATAAGTGACTAATTGAAGGTTAAAGTAGTGTATGCGACTACTTGAACCTTACATGTAGTGATTTTGAATCTGCAAGTCAAAATAAGTCACTACTTGAAGGGTTCTAAAAGTGTATCTTACCACTTGAACCCTTCAAGTGGTGATTTTGAATCTGAAAGTCAAAACAAATCACTACTTGGAGGGTTCAAGTAGTGTAATTGACTACTTGAACCATTCAAGTAGTCAAAACAAGTCACTACTTGAATGGTTCAAGTAATTGTATCTGACTACTTGAACCTTTCAAGTAGTCATCTGTTCACTACTTGAGAGGTTCAAGTAGTTCTATCTAACTACTTGAACCCTTTAAGTAGTCGCTAGTTTTCTACTTGAAGGGTTCAAGTAGTTTTCTATAACTACTCTAACCCTTCAGTAAGCAATCAAGTGCTTTTATGTGTATAAGTAAATGATGATTTTTACTTTATATCTCTGCATCCTTCAACACTCACATGAAAAAGTGCAGAAGGATATTTTCTCTCATAAATTGGTAAGAACACTTGATTTTCTTATTTTATCATTTTTGTAGTGGCAGGTGAAGCAGTTGTATCTAACTACTTGAACACTTCAAGTAGTGATTTTCACTCTAGAAGTCAAAACATGTAACTACTTGAAGGGTTCAAGTTGTTGTATCTGACTACTTGAACCCTTCAAGTAGTCATTTGTTTCTGAAAATCAGAACAAATGACTACTGAGAAGGTTCAAGTAGTTGTATCTGACTACTTGAACCCTTCAAGTAGTCATTTATTTCTAAAAATCAGAATACATGACTACTTGAAAGGTTTAAACAGTTGTATCTAACTACTTAAACACTTCAAGTAGCGATTTTCACTCTCAAAATCAAAACGTGTAACTACTTGAAGGGTTCATGTAATTGTATTTGACTACTTGAACCCTTCAAGTAGTCATTTATTTCTAGAAATCAGAACTAGTGACTAATTGAAGGGCTCAAATAGTTGTATATGACTAGTTGAACCCTTCAAGTAGTCATTTATTCACTACTTGAGGAGTTCAAACAGTTGTATCTGATTACTTGAGCCCTTCAATTAGTTTTTGTTTCTGGAAATCAGAATAATTGACTACTTGAAGGGTTTAAGTAGCAGTATCTAACTACTTGAACCCTTCAAGTAGTCATTTATTCACTACTTGAGGGGTTCAAGTAGTTGTATTTAACTACTTAAATCCTTCAAGTAGTCATTTATTTCTGAAAATAAGAACAATTGACTAATTGAAGGGTTCAAGTAGTTATATCTGACTACTTAAACCCTTCAAGTAGTCATTTGATCACTAATTGAGGGGTTCAAGTAGAAACATCTGATTACTTGAACCCTTCAAGTAGTCATTTGTTTCTAAAAATTGGAACAAGTGACTACTTGAAGGGCTCAAGTGATTTTTTATGTATAAATAAATCATGAAACTTACTTTATATCTTCATCTTTCAACAGACAATGACATGTTTTTTGTTTTAATTAATAGTTGAAGTTACTTTTGACTCTGAACCTAACTAACCTAGAAGAGCAACAACCATTCTGGAAGAATTTTCTAGAAGTTCATGAAGTTAGGCCTATTGCTGAAGTTGGGGCTATTGCTGAGGAAGAGGAGGACTTACTGAGTCCTTTTTTTGAAAGTTGAACTGTGGCTGAAGAAGTTCCACTGTTAGAGTATACTGTTTTTTGGATGTTGGTGATAGTGGGAAGGTGATGTCCATGCTTTCATGCATGAGATAAAAAAGAAGTTGGACTCATGGCTTCTGAAATTAATGAACTTAAGGCTGACTCAACGATGCTAAAAAAAGAAGTTCCTGTTATTAAGAAGCATTGTAGGTCAGCTAAAAAGCTGTTGTTATTAAGAAGCTTTAATGAAATTAAGAAGCATTGTATGTCAGCTACAAGTTCTTATTGATCAGCAAGTGGGATCCCTAATTGGACAATTTTTTTATGTACATTATTCTGACCAAGCTATTAAGGATGTACATAAAAATCTTGACAATATGGATGTTGTACATGAAGAGAGGTTGGATGGTAGTGAGGGGGACAATTGGATGGTACTAAAGGGGGAAATGAAATTCATGGTTCTTCATTGGAAAAGTCTCCATTGGGGAAGTTGGATGATACTGATGATAACACATCCAACATTATTTCTCAAATTGTTCAACCGTACGATATTGAATTATTAGAAGAGACAACCAATGAAGAGGAACAATCCACTGCTGAGAAAGAGCTAAATCTAGCCATTGAGGGGGTTGGGTCTTCATTGGAAAAATCTACTACCCATGAACCCCATGTAGAAATAAATGTTGAGATGCCCACTGAAAAGGCTAGGACAGAGGTGGTAGAGATACCTTCTCAGGGGGATGACTCACAAGTGGCAAGTGTTTTTTAGAATCTGACATTGTAGAGGTGCTTAAGGAGTTGGGAAAGAGAAGCACTTTCCTTCTCAATATGTCAAGTCTCCATGGACAGATCTGGTAAGAAAACAACGTCGGATGGAACAATTTAAGAAAGATGCCTCCTCACTAGCATTCAAACCCTTTGATGAATTGACGGAAGAAAATGAGAAAAAATTTGACCAGTGGTATGACTCCGTTGATGATAGGTAATTTCCTGAACTTATGTACATATATGTTTTGTGTTGTTTGAAAGAAAGTTAGATGATTGTACACATATGTTTTGTTTTGTAGCTCTACCATCCAACTTAGCATTTCAACTGTTCATAAGAACTTATTCTCCAAGCTCTTGGATCCAGTTGAATTGTTAGAATCAAAGGCTCGTATTTAATTAGTTTAGAATTCAACCAATTAGAATTTTGTTATGTTCTACAGTAATATTTTATGAGTACATGAAGGTTTCAAGTAGTGTTTTTTGACTACTTGAACTCTTCAAGTAGTATTTTTTGACTACTTGAACCCTTCAAGTAATAATATTTTAGTCATGCATTATGTTATCCAATGAGCACGAGACTACTTGAAGGGTTCAAGTAGTATTTTTTAGTACTTGAACCCTTCAAGTAATATTTTCTTAGTCCTACATTAAGGTATCCAGTGAGCATGAGAGTATTTGAAGGGTTTAAGTAGTATTTTTCAGTACTTGAAGGGTTTAAGTAATCTTTTTTAGTCATGCATTAAGTTATCCACTGAGAATGAGACTACTTGAAGGGTTCAAGTAGTATTTTTTTACTATTGAACCCTTCAAGTAATAATTTTTTAGTCCTACAACATATAGAAAATTTTCTCCTTAATTTGTTGATAGCATATTGATGAGCACTCGCTCAAAATTTGGAGGGATCTTCATGACTTCCGCCCAGAACGACGAATCAATATTTTTTACATTATTTTCCAGGTAAGGTTTTAGGTTTTTTTCCAAAGTACAAATTCATTGCGAACTTAGTATGCTATAGTGATCAATTTGCCGACCTTAAATGTAGGCTAACATGTCTGGTAGATGTGAACTATTTGATGCTAATCCACCCAGATTTGCATTAGAAGACAATGACTTTTTGCGAGCTTATATAGTCGACTGAGACCACATTTTGGAAGAGATTGACATTCTGCGATCGAGTATGTACTCTTACACGTTTTTCAAATTATGTCCTTTAAAAGTTATTTTATGCAAATTTTTCAAAATACTATTGTATAGGTTTTGTTTATTATGAACGTGAACAAATCTCGTTGGATAACTGTGGAGTTGGACCTCAATGGATAAGCTGTCAAAGTCTATAATTCAATGAATAATGCCACACAACAAGCCCACCTCCGTCCACTAGTGTGACTATTCACCCATCTACTCTCTCGTGTACTCAAACTTATGAACTTTTATGAAAATATAAAAGAAGTTCATAGAATACTTGACGAGTGGACTCTAACGCATGTCAAGGTTCCTCAGCAAGGGAACGGGTGAGCGTTGTTCTAGTACATACGACCTTAATTCATGGAAGAAGGATATTTGATTTATTTTGCTTTTGTTTTGTAGATTTGATTGTGGTGTTTTTGCCTTAAATTTTTTAGAGGCCCTGGTTTATGGTCGGGACTTAACAACTATACAGCAGAAACTTATGCCACAATTTCACAAAATGCTGGTATGGACTTTTTTTGTCGTACATCTCCAATTGAGGGTCTTGCAGAACTATGAACGCTTCATTTTTTGTTGATTGTTTGGATGCCTAATTTCTTATAAACACTTCTTTGTATAATAAGGGTTCAAATAGTATATTTTTATTGGATATATTTGTTGATTAGAATTCAAGAAATTATAAACTGATGAGGGTTCAATATGACTACTTGAGGGTTCAAGTACTAAAACAACATTACTTGAACCCTTGAAGTAGTTAAATGCTCTCTGTATAAAAAGAGGGTAGCATACAATATTATTACTTGAAGGGTTCAAGTAGTAAAAAAAATATTACTTGAACCCTTCAAGTAGTTAAATACTCTCTGTATAAAAAGAAGGCATCATACTACTTTGAACCCTTCAAGTAGTTACATGCTCTCTGTATAAAAAGAAGGCATCATACAATATTACTACTTGAAGGATTCAAGTAGTAAAAAAATACTGCTTGAACCTTTCAAGTAGTTACATGCTCTCTGTATAAAAAGAGGGCAACAAACAATATTACTACTGAATGGTTCAAGTAATAGAAAAATACTACTTGAACCATTCAAGTAGTTAAATGTTCTTTATTTAAAAAGAGCGCAACATACAATATTACTACTTGAATGATTCAAATAGTAAAAAAACACTACTTGAACCCTTCAAGTAGTCATCGAATATATGCAATTTGCATTACTTTGCTTACTAACCAAAACAAATATATACTTAGGTGGATAAAAATAGATATAATATCTATACAAAATTCATACAATATACATACAAGCTTATGTGTCTGGTTGTGATTCATCACGCATGTCAAAGGGGATAAGATGTTTGCATGTCTGTCTATTGTCTTCGTGTAAACCACATCGGCTCCATTTATTTGGTTGTGCATCCTCACCTCTAGAGGGTATTCTATTTTATCATAGACCTCCTACTAGACCGCCTCATCATAGGGGGCAAGACAATTCTTTCTCTCACCTTGTCACTGATAGCTAGTCTGTAGGATCTTTGGGGGGTGAATTGTTTCTATGTAAGCTACCAATAATGCCTCTGCCTTAGAATACTTCATTCATAAGTTGTAAGCAGATATGTTACATTATCGACAACAAGCTAACGCATGTGCACAAGGGTATTGGTCTAGATCAAATTCACGATAAGTGCATATTTTTTATGCAAGTTCACAATATGCTCTCTATCCCCAGTACTTACATGAAACTCATGAATATCTTAGGCAACCATTGAAAGTCTGCGAGAAGCATCATGATTCTTTTTAAGCTCCTTCTCACACCATTTGGTCATTTGTGTGTGTATCTCATAAGCAGCTGTCCGATGTTGATAATAACACCGTTGCATCAAATCACGCAGATGTTTTTAAACTTGTTATTGGGAGGGCTCTAGCAATCCTTTAGTATGTTATTCATGCATTCAGCGATGTTGGTAGTCATTATGTTATAACGTCTACCACCACAATGAGAACGAGCCCATCTATCAAATCGAGTTACCTCAATATAGTTTCCAATACCTGGATACACTTGGTTGATGATAGCCATGTATGCCTCAAATTCTGCTACACGATAGGCCTTAGATGATTTGAAAAATAAAGGATTAACGTTGATAGTTTTGAACGTTAACTTTATATTCATTCCCATGTGGTAGATGCAAGCTTTAAGAAATGATTATGGGAAGACAGTCTGTATACCCTTTGCTATACTTTCATTTCTGTCCGACATAAATACCAAGTCTTCTAAGTCTCCAATAACCCCGTGCAGCTTATTAAAGAACCATTCTCATGATACGTCATTCTCAGAATCAGCAATCCCAAAGGCAAGAGGATATACATAGTTATGTCCATCTTTAGAAGTTGCAATGAACATTGTCCCCCTATAGTTTGCTTTTAATGATGCATCAACAACAATTACGGGACGTATACAATTAAAAAAAATCCATGAATTGAGGCTCCAATTGACATGAAGAAGTATTTGAAATGGTTATTGTCATCAGTCTCTATATGATTAACAGTACTTATATTCTTCGTCTCTAACATATAATAGTAGGATGGGAGCATCATATATGAACTTTCAGGTGAACCTTTAACTAGAGCCAATACAACTTCCCTAGCTCTCTAAGCTTTGTCATAGCTTATATTGATGAAGAAGAAGAAGAAGCAGGTAAAAGAGAAGAATGAGAAGAAGAAGAAGAAGAAGAATGTGAAGAAGGAAAAGAAGGAGAAGAAGGTGAAGGAGAATGTGAAGAAGAAGAAGATGAAGAAGAAGAAGAAGAAGAAGAAGAAGAGGAAGAAGAAGGTGAAGAAGAAGAAGGAGAATGAGAAGAAGAAGAAGAAGAAGCAGAAGAAGAAGAAGCAGAAGGAGAAGAAGAAGAAGAAGAAGAAGAAGAAGGTGAAGTAGAAGATGATGAAGGTGAAGAATGTTAAGAAGAAGGTGAAGAAGGTGAAGAAGAAGAAGAAGAAGAAGAAGGTGAAGAAGAAGGTGAAGAAGAAGGTGAAGAAGAAGAAGGTGAAGAAGAAGGTGAAGAAGAAGAAGGTGAAGAAGAAGGTGAAGAAGAA
>QANY01012298.1:1105494-1301770 GCA_003255025.1 Datisca glomerata
GAAGAAGAAGAAGAAGGTGAAGAAGGTGAAGAAGAAGAAGGTGAAGAAGAAGAAGGTGAAGAAGAAGAAGAAGAAGAAGAAGGTGAAGAAGAAGGTGAAGAAGAAGAAGAAGAAGGTGAAGAAAAGAAGAAGAAGAAGAAGGTGAATAAGAAGAAGAAGAAGAAGAAGAAGATGAAGTAGAAGAAGAAGAAGAAGAAGAAGGTGAAGAAGAAGGTGAAGAAGAAGAAGGTGAAGAAGAAGAAGGTGAAGAATAAGAAGAAGGTGAAGAAGGTGAAGAAGAAGAAGAAGAAGAAGAAGAAGAAGAAGAAGAAGAAGAAGAAGAAGAAGGAGGTGAAGAAGAAGAAGAAGAAGAAGAAGGTGAAGAAGAAGAAGAAGAAGGAGAAGGTGAAGAAGAAGAAGTTGAAGGTGAAGAAGAAGGTGAAGAAGAAGAAGAAGAAGGAGAAGAAGAAGAAGAAGGAGAAGAAGAAGAAGAAGAAGAAGGAGAAGAAGGAGAAGAAGGTGAAGAAGAAGAAGGAGAAGAAGGTGAAGAAGAAGAAGAAGGAGAAGAAGGTGAAGAAGAAGAAGAAGGAGAAGAAGGTGAAGAAGAAGGAGAAGAAGAAGGTGAAGAATAAGAAGAAGGAGAAGAAGGTGAAGAAGAAGAAGAAGGAGAAGAAGGTGAAGAAGAATAAGAAGGAGAAGAAGGTGAAGAAGAATGTGAAGGAGAAGAAGGTGAAGAAGAATGTGAAGGAGAAGAAGGTGAAGAAGCAGGTGAAGAAGAAGAAGGAGAAGAAGCAGGTGAAGAAGAAGAAGGAGAAGAAGCAGGTGAAGAAGAAGAAGGAGAAGGAGGAGAAGGAGGAGAAGAAGGAGAAGGAGGAGAAGGAGGAGAAGAATAAGAAGAAGGAGAAGGAGGAGAAGAATAAGAAGAAGGAGAAGGAGGAGAAGGAGGAGAAAGAGAAGGAGGAGAAGGAGGAGAAGGAGAAGAAGGAGAATAAGAAGTAGGTGAAGGGGAAGAATGAGGAGAAGGAGAAGGAGGAGGAGGAGGAGAATGAGCAGGATGAGAAGGAGGATGATGGGGAGGAGGAGGAGAATGAGGAGGATGAAGAGGAGGAGCAGGAGGAGGAGGAGGAGGAGGAGGATGAGAATGAGGAGAAGGAGGAGGGGAATGAGGAGAAGGAGAAGGCCTATATTCTTCTTACCAATATCATAAAATTCTGCTTTAATAGCAGCAACAACATCAGCAACAGCCTGAAGACTAGAAGAGCATTACCTGTTGACAATTCTGATGGGCACTGATTCTGTAATATCCAATATGGAAAATGTCCTTCGATCTATGTGACACGCAACATTTGACAAAAGGATTACTTGACTTAAACTAGAACTGAACTGATTAATTTGAAACAGAGTTTTTATTGAAACTATAGGGACTAAAGCTTATTTTAGCCCATCAGATTAAACATGAATTAGCACCGTTTCTCTCCCATTCACCACCGTGTACCACCAATATCTGAATTTTAGAAATATCTATTTAAGACAAAAAAACTTTCACCTATAAAGTTTATTTAAATTTGTAATAGTTATTTTTTTATGAATAATAATTATATCTATTATCATTAATGAACCCTTCAAGTAGTTATTTTTTTATTTTTGTAGTCAATCATCCAAAGAGCATGTGACTACTTGAAATGTTCAAGTAGTTATAAAATATTACTTGAACCCTTCAAGTAGTCATTTATTCGGAGAGCTTGGGCTACTTAAAGGGTTCAAGTAGTGTTTTATAACTACTTGAACCCTTCAAGTAGTCATTCTGATTCTCTCACTCACTTATCTAGAGATCATGTGACTACTTGAAAGGTTCAAGTAGTCGTTATAACTACTTGAACCCTTAAAGTAGTTGATTTTATTATGACAGCAGTAAAGAAAAACCACTTGACTATTTGAAGGGTTAAGAATGGGTCTCTAACTACTTGAACCCTTCAAGTAGTTATTTTTTCTTGCATCAACAACTCAAACATCAGTGATTAATTGAAGGATTCAAGTAGTTGTTCCGTCCAAATTGATAGTTTTATTTTGTCATTACTTGAAGCATTTTATGTGTAAAAAATTAAGAGATGAATGAGTACTAGTATGCTTTCGTTGAAGAAGAAGAATGATAAGAATGGTTGAGTCTCGTTGAAAAAGAATGGGTCATAGGGTCTCAAAGAAGTAGAAGAAGAATAGAAGAAGAAGAAGAAGAAGAAGAAGAAGAAGGAGCAGAAGAAGGAGGAGAAGAAGGAGGAGGAGAAGAAGAAGAAGAAGGAGAAGAAGAAGGAGGAGCAGAAGAAGGAGGAGCAGAAGAAGGAGGAGAAGAAGAAGGAGGAGAAGAAGAAGAAGGAGAAGAAGAATAAGGAGAAGAAGAAGAAGGAGAAGAAGAAGAAGGAGAAGAAGAAGGAGAAGGAGAAGGAGAAGGAGAAGGAGAAGGAGAAGGAGAAGAAGAAGGAGAAGAAGAAGAAGAAGAAGGAGAAGAAGAAGAAGAAGAAGAATGAGAAGAAGGAGAAGAAGAAGAAGAATGAGAAGAAGAAGAAGAAGGAGAAGAAGGTGAAGAAGGTGAAGAAGGTGAAGAAGGAGAAGAAGGTGAAGAAGGAGAAGAAGGTGAAGAAGGAGAAGAAGGTGAAGAAGGAGAAGAAGGAGAAGAAGGAGAAGAATGAGAAGAAGGAGAAGAATGAGAAGAATGAGAAGAATGAGAAGAATGAGAAGAATGAGAAGAATGAGAAGAATGAGAAGAAGGAGAAGAATGAGAAGAAGGAGAAGGAGAATATGAAGAAGAAGAAGAAGACGAAGGAGAAGACGAAGATGAAGAAGAAGAAGACGAAGAAGAAGAAGAAGAATGTGAAGAAGAAGAAGAAGAAGAAGGTGAAGAAGAAGAAGAATAAGAATAAGAAGAACAAGAAGAAGAAGAAGAAGGTGAAGAAGAAGAAGAAGAATAAGAATAAGAAGAACAAGAAGAAGAAGAAGAATAGGAAGAAGAAGAAGGTGATGAAGAAGAAGACGAAAGTGAATAATGTGAAGAAGAAAAAGAAGAAGAAAAAGAAGAAGAAGAAGAAGAAGAAGAAGGTGAAGGAGAAGAAAAAGAAGAAGAAGAAGAAAAAGAAGGTGAAGGAGAAGAAGAAGAAGAAGAAGAAGAAGAAGAAGAAGATGATGAAGGTGAAGAAGATGAAGAAGAAGAAGAAGAAGAAGGAAGATGAGGAGGAGGAGGAGGAGGAGGAGAAGGAAAAGGAGAAAAAGAAGAATGAGGAGAAGGAGAAAGAGAAGAAGGAGAAGGAAAAGGAGGAGGAGGAGGAGAAAGAGAGGAAGGAGAAGGGGAGGAAGGAGAATAAGGTGTATATCCTCAGTTAGCTTCTCCTTTCTCATTAACAAGTCGGTAAATGGCTGCATTATTCCATCCAGAGGACTCAGACAAGGGCACATGTTGTCCCCTTGTTTGTTTCCACTGCGCACGGAAGGTTTGTCACGTTTATTCGGTAGGGCGATAGAGACAGGCTCTATCCAGTGTTACCCGATTTGCAGGGGTCCAACTATCTCCTTTTTTGCATATGATGTATTTTGCAAAGTTAAGGAAGCTTCTTTATTGGGCATAACTGAGACCCTCTAGGTTTATGTGAGAGCATTAAGACAGATTGTTAATCGGAGAAACTTATTATTATTATTATTATTATTGAATCACCTAAGTTGGAAAAGAGTAATGAAACGAACATTTAAAAGGTGTTTTTTTTCTCACTGGACTCTATATTTTCTATTGAAAGAACCCGGAAATTCACACTTTCAACGACCATCACTTGTTATTTTTCAGGGTAATTACATCCGTTTTTTTAAACAACCATTACTTGATTTTTATATTTACCGAAAAGGCTTGAGATTTTTATATTCTTTCAGTTTCACTTAGTTTGTATTTATTTAATAATTAGTAGTCAATTCTTGACCCAAAAGGCAAGTCAATCTAATGTCAACCCTCAAAATTATTTCAATTTCCACGTGAATCCAACTTTTCAATTTATATTCCTCACTTCTCAGTTATAGTTTTATACCAATTTAATTCACTTTTCATATATAATTTATTTATTATTTTCCATGAGTTCTATGCACTAAATTGATATGATATACTAACAAATTACATAAATTCTTGGGGTACATTCAATATAATCGAAACCCCTCAATTTTTAATTTATTTAAATCATTTCTTATAGTTACTTTCAAAAGATTTGTTTAAATGGTTGTTGAAACTCAATATATCAAATTTTCATATTGTATAGATTTTAGAAGAATTAGATTTGTACCGAATTCAATTACAAAACTCTTAAAGTATTCATGATAAATTGATAAGAAAAAATATATTTGTTTTTTTTAATTTAACCTTGTTTCATGTAATTGTGCATGTCATGTGTTCCCACTGTGGAAAAGCGTTGGAACATTCGGAGAAATTTTGTGTGTGTAGAATGTAATATGCAATGAACCTTCTTGGTCAAATGGGTCACTTTCTTATTCGTTTCATCAACATTCAAAACTATTTGGTTGTTGGAAAATCTGTGCCACTTTACAAATTTCTGTTTCCCTTTAATTAGATAAATGACCCAAAACAATAACCTCCTTAACCTATTAATAGTTGTGTTCCTCAAAAGTTCATAAGCTAAGACTAAAAGAGCAATCAAACATTTTGGACTGAGATGGAGAAGGCATTCAACAGACAGAGAGTTTTGCTTGAACATTTAAAACCCACTTCGCATTCTTCTTCTTCAACCAATGAATCCGCCATTCTCTCTGTATGCTCTCTCTCTCTCTCTCTCTCTCTCTCTCTCTCTTCTTTGAAACTTTTTCTTCATTTCGGTTTCTCCTGTTTCTTTATTTGTTTAATGAGATTGTTGATGAATTTCTAAGTGGGTTTTGATGAATGGGTTTCGTCCATTTTCTTCATTTATCAACTGGGGTTTTCTTAATACGTGGATGTGTGTAGCCTTCAATCTGTGCTGCTGGAAGTAGTGCCTCGTACAATAGGACAACTTCTTTCGGAGACGACGTCGTAATTGTAGCGTAAGAATTTTGGAGTTTCCAGATGGATTTTCTTGTTTTGTCTGCGTTTTGTATTGATGATTGCTTTATCTCTTCTATCTTTTAATTTTCGAAAGCTTTAATTCAAACAGAGCATACCGGACCGCCATTTGTAAATCAAAGAGAGGGGGTTTCAAGGATACTCCACCTGATGATATTCTTGCCCCTGTTCTCAAGGTCAGTGATATAGAACATTTGTATTTTATTTTATTTGATTATTTCAACTGGAGTATTTTTGGTTGGTTGAAAGTTTCAGTTACTTCTGTATGCCATTTAATGACACATATATTATAAGAAAAGTACTGAAAGTTTTGATGACACACGTATATCTTAATACATACATGTGGCAGTTGATTAATAGAAGTAATACTGAACCTTGTTGATGCACTCTCACTTCTGCTAATTTAACGTATTAGTGTGGTACACGTTTTTAAACACTGACACACACCTATACATGTGGGGATTGGGGTTATCTTATCTTCACATTAACACGAGAGAGTTATGTTAAATCTGAAAGACCATCATTTTCATCTAAGAAAATTGTAACTTTTTAAAAAGAAATTTTGAAGTTTGTGCGGACTAAATCTAAACCACTTTGTAAAACAAAATTAAGTGGTCCCATCAAACAAGACTCTCATGTAAGAACAAACATGATGGATCCAAGCCCTACATGCTGTCTAAACATCTAGGATGTCTGATTGGCAAACTTACCAAAGGACATGTGTTTGGCGAGGCTATGAAGACTTTGAAAACTATACTTACCCTGTTATTATTATTATTTACATACTGGATCTAGTGATATTTTAATTAAAGATACACAACATGCTTAAATATGAATAGTTTAGTCCTCCAAGTTTATTTTGATTCCTTGTTGGTTCAGGTAAGTCGAATTTTCACAATCACAATCGAATTCTTAAATAATTTAAAACGATCGGAATCAACTTCTTTCATCAACCTTCAAACATTGAAATCACTTGTGTTGTTGATTATGTGGATGTTTATAATTAATCTTCAAGTTTGAGGTTGTCGGTTGCAATTCATATACATGATAGGTAAATAATACATAAGGACCAGAAATGCACTTTACCCATATGAAACGAATATGAGCGCATACATTTATGGTACATTTACACACAAAATAATTGTAGGCGTACATGTGTGCCTAATGTGTCTGTATCCTTGTTTTTTTTTTTTTTCAAGATCGCATGCCTGGTTGTTAGATCCGTGTAGTGTTCGTGTCCACGGTTCTTATTACTACTACTACTACTACTACTACTACTACTACTATTATTGTTGTTGTAGTTTTTGTTGCATCTGGAAAGTGAGAAATTTTTCATATAGGCTCTGATAGAGAAAACAAATGTGAACCCAAGTGAAGTTGGTGATATAGTTGTTGGCACAGTTCTGGCACCTGGCTCACTTAGAGCTACTGAGTGCAGAATGGCTGCATTCTATGCTGGTTTTCCTGGTATTTTCTCCAGACAAATCTCTTCTCCTAGTACCTTCTTTCTCCCATTATATTCAACATGAAATCAAACTCCACTTCAATTTCAATCTGATAGGCTAAAATAAGCTTTAGTCCCTATAGTTTCAATAAAAACTCTGTTTCAAATTAATCAGTTTAGTTCTAGTTTAAGTCAAGTAATCCTTTTGTCAAATGTTGCGTGTCACATAGATCGAAGGACCACATCAATAATTAAACTAGAAATATAAGGACTAAATTAAGAAGTGGTAAAACTGCGGGGACCAAAATATATGTTATCCAGAGTGTTACATAATTTCATAAGAAAAAGCATATTATTGAAAAGTTCCTTCACAGACATTTCCCATATTGGATATTACAGAATCAGTGCCCATCAGAACTGTCAACAGGCAATGCTCTTCTGGTCTTCAGGCTGTTGCTGATGTTGCTGCTGCTATTAAAGCAGGATTTTATGATATTGGTAAGAAGAATAAAGGCCTTACTCAAAATTATACATTGTATGGTATGGCCTAATACATTTAGCCCTTTTCGACATTATTTCATTCTAATACAGGCATTGGAGCTGGATTGGAGTGCATGACAGTGAATCAGATAGGCAGTGTTCTTAAGAATAACCCTAAAGTATGCTGCAAAAAAATATATTTTTCTTTTCGATGAACTTGTTTGGCTTACATGGTGGGTTGCGTCGAACTAATTATATGGTTTTGAACTTTTAACAGGTAGAGACCTTTCAGAAAGCCCGAGATTGTCTGCTTCCGATGGGAATTACGTCTGAAAATGTGGCACAACGTTATTGTGTAACGCGGCAAGAGCAAGACCAGGCCGCTGTGAGTTTTTTATGTTGTTTATTAATGTGTACATGAATTTTAATTTTTGATATGAACTAGGCATTATTACGCACATGAATAGTGTACTGATCATTTAGTTGCAATTATTAGATTAGATCGCATAGGCGTGCTGCTGCAGCAACTGCTTCGGGTAAATTCAAAGATGAGATCATCCCTGTTTTCACTAAGGTATAGCATAGATCACATCTCATTTGGAAAAGTGAAAAAAGGTTCAATCTTTCTTTTATTGTTTTTACCTAAATTCTGATTTTTCCCCAAAGATCATTGACACGAAATCTGGAGTAGCAAAGGAAGTTACAATAGCTGTCGATGACGGGATACGTCCAAACACGAACATGAATGATTTGGCAAAGCTGAAGCCAGCTTTTAAAAGAGATGGCACAACAACCGCAGGGAATGCTAGCCAAGTTAGTGATGGGGCTGGTGCAGTGCTCCTCATGAAAAGAAGTTTAGCAATTCAGAAGGGCCTTCCTATTCTTGGAGTCTTCAGGTGGTGTAAATATATTTCATTGTATATAACTTGTTTATCTAAAAGAATCAGTTGAAATTTTATCTGTGTGTTTGGTGGCATAAAGGAGTTTTGCTGCTGTGGGAGTAGATCCTGCAGTAATGGGAGTAGGACCAGCTGTTGCAATTCCAGCTGCTGTAAAATCTGCTGCTCTTCATCTTGATGATATTAATCTCTTTGAAATTAATGAGGTATGTATAACTTGTTGTTTGTTTATAAAGTTCATTTGGATCCTTTTTAAGTCGAGTCCAAGTAGTTTAATTCTGTAACAACTACGAATCCGACCCTTAGATCTATACTCACACCCGAGTCCTGTGTTACATTGATTTTAAGGAATATTTAAGCTTAGTAACTTAATTGTGTCTTGTTATTCAGGCATTTGCATCACAGTATGTGTATTGCTGTAAGAAACTAGAGCTTGATCCTAACAAGGTCAATGTTAATGGAGGTGCAATCGCTCTTGGACATCCTTTGGGTGCAACAGGTAATCTACATACAACTACTATGTATATTGACTAAATCTTGCACGTCTGTATATAAAGCCGGATATAAACACGTTCTATTGTACTATGTGACAATGTATCCGTTATTTTTGAAATATGTGTTTTTTTAGACATAATTGGATATGATTGTTAGTTTTAAATCATTCTATATATTTAATTTAGGGTTCATTTCACACACCCCCTTCAACTTTAACTAATTTTTAAGTAAACCCTCTCAACCTTGAAGTTTTTTCAATTTCTCATTCAACTTTCATGAGTTATCAATTAGACCCCTTCGATTAGATTTTTCATCTTCTACCCGTTAAGTTTCAGTTCTCACCAAGAGCCGATTGCTCTTAATGCCAGGAGAAACTCAAGTAAAAGAGGACGTAATCTATCTGTAAAAAAAAATGCTTGCAGTTGCTATCGTACTCCTATGAATGTGAAAAATATACTAGATTAGTCGATTCGGAATGCATTGTCAAGTCATCCTCCAAACAACAACTCATTTTAACCGAACCACCTAGTTTCGTTTGTTTGCTTTGGACAAATATGTCCTTCCGATCTATGACAAAAGGCACGTTTTGACTAACTAAAAAGAATGCTTGAGAAGGGGAAGAAATAGGGCTGTGCTTCTTGGAAGAAGAAGACATTTTCGCGGGGGTTATAATGAGTGTTTAAGAATGCTTTAGGGATTTTTACCTCTTCCCGAATCACCTCCAAGAAACCCGAGCCCTATTTCTACCCCGTCTCGAGCATTATTATTTTTTTTAAGTCAAAACATGCGTTTTGTTATGGGAAGAACAACTTAACGGGTAGAAGATGAAAAATTTAATAGAGAGAGTCTGATAGCTCATGAAAGTTAAAGGAGAAATTAGGAAGACTTTAAAATTGAGAAGGTCTATTTAAAAATTGATGAAAGTTGAAAGGGTGTGTGAAATTTACGCTTTAATTTATATAATTGATATATGGTTTTATGTAAAAAAATGTATAATCTTGGTTTGTATCGCTCTAGGTGCCCGTTGTGTTGCAACTCTTTTGCATGAGATGAAGCGTCGAGGCAATGATTGTCGCTATGGTGTCATCTCGATGTGCATAGGTCTCTTTCTCTCTCTCCCTTTTCTCTCTTTCTCACATTGAGATCCTCTCGTGTTCTTCTGGACATGAGAGGTGATGTTTAATAGATCTGAGCAATTTATATAGTTGGGTTCAAATATATTATTACCTAAACAATATTTGTTTTCTAATTTATAAGTATTGAAAACCGTGCCAAACAGATTCAAAGCATCGAAAGTATAATCAATGGCTAGGGTATGAACGGATGGATGAAATCAACTGTCTAGATTTAGCTAACATGATCCTCTCACGTTATAAATAAAATATGTTGAATGAATGTTGTATATGCACATATTGCAGGCTCAGGAATGGGAGCTGCAGCTGTTTTTGAAAGAGGGGACTCTGTAGATGAACTCTGTAATGCTAAAACAGTTTTAGGAAACAATCATTTGTCAAAGGATGCCAAATAGTTTCAATTTCATGCATTTTTTCCCACTAGGATCCTGCCCAACTTCATTTATTTCAATAATTTATGCTTCATTATTGCTAGTATACATGAAAAATCTCTATGTTGATTTTAGGATTTGAGTTAAAATCATTTTCATGTTGTTTTAATGTCAGAGGAATACAAATGCTAAAGATTATGAGTCTTTTCTTCCCAGAAAACACCATTAGGAAGAGTTTACCTTGATGGACCGTTTGTTAGCAAATTATCATACTAGTTTTTATTTTTCTCCAAACTAGTTTACATCTAATTATACATATGGCTTCATAATGATGGACATTAAATAGTTTTCTAATTTTTGGTTGTAATTTTATTTTGGATTAACTTCATTCACATCTCCTAATCTTCACTTTAAATCAAGACATACTATCATCATTAATAAAATTTTATTCAAAGACTTTTAACTTTCACCATTGATAAAAAACATCTCATGTTTGTTTTATTGTTTAATCTCAATTAATATGCACGTAACCATCATCAAATAAGACTAGTTACTCTATCTAGATCGATAATTCGTTCTTTTAGTACTATTAAATTCAAGTACAAAGAAAACCGCTAATCCCTACTCATCTCCTTTATTCAGTTTGGGGATTCCAATTCTGAAAGTCCATAGTCCTTCCAACTTCACCCCATACCCAAAATGTCACACAGAAGGATAATATCACGTACTAATCACTCTACACCATACAGTTCAAAATGGCAAATATTCTTTGTTCAGTCAACAGATCAGTTACCATTATTTTTATAGTTTTCCAACAAAGAGAGTCGACTTATGAAACATACAATATTCAGTAATATGTACAAAAGAAGTTCAGCAAAAACTCTCCTATCTTTCTATTTTTCTTTTTGGAGAATCAAACACTCAATTGTAAAAAAAAATGCAAACATTGAGATCAGATCAACTTCATACATCCTTGTATAACAATTGGTATTTTGGAATTCTTTCTGGAGGCAGGGGGCAACTTACAATCATCTTGCCTTTCATAGCTCCCCTAAATATCGCCTGCAACCATTGAAAACATGCTCAAATTGTGCATATCACAATAACCAAGTTGGCGTGGATTCAAGGGCAAAATAGGATCTGTTTCTCGATATATGGAATAGAGTTGATCGGGATCCCACTTGGAGATTAAGTCGAACTGCTATACCTTGCGTGCTTATAGCAACTAAAGCTGTAGTTATATTCATATATAAAGTTGACTCAGTAAGTCAAGACTCAAGACTTAGCTCCTTATATTTCAGATAACCAAAGAAACTGTTGCTTTATGAGCCAGATAAGCATATAAAACAACTATACATCAACAGAAATCTACAGTACAATCTATCTACAAACTTTTTTTGTCCCTCATATTCTTTACCACTTAGGAGATCAACACTCACCTCTACAACATCAATAAAATCCTGCTTTCTGCTGAATGCACCAACCCACTTTGTATGATCAGCAGTCCTGCGTGGTAAATGATTGATATCAATCCGAACAACTCTCCAGAAACAAAATCAACACATCACAATCCACAAGTTTACAAGAGAAAAATTGGGAGTGTATATACCCTGAATCCATCTTCATGTGATGAGCATTGAAGAAGAAAACAGTTGATGGTATCAAAGTAATGTCGAAATACTTGACGTAAACCTGAATGTCTTCTGAATCAATGTCTACCAGTGCTACTGTTGCAAACTTGGACACTTCTCGAGATGATTTAGAAATCTAAACAAACAGAAAAGGGGAAGAAAAGATTATTGACAAAAGTTTAGCAATCTTGACCGACAGTAATCGCATTCTGAATCTGCATTGCAAGTAAAAGAAAGAGGAACCCTAGAAAGATAGATGAAAGGAAAAAGAAAACGTACCACATCGTCAAGGAGAAGACAGACAGAGTCAGACGCTCGACCAAAACGAAGGACGAGAACTTTGTCTATGGTATCTCTGATTATGGCGTCCACCTCTCGCTTCTTCGTCAGCGTCGTTAATAGGTAGCTCATCTCTCTCTGCAGTCTGTACCCCCGGCACCCCACCGGGATATAAAATACACCCTCAAATTTTATAATTTCTTAATTTCTGTTATTTATAATCTTAAATTATTATTTGGTGCAAACTATACTTCCGTCTATTTTAATCAACGGAGTCGTTAGTTTTGCGCAATATGACGCCGTTTCGAGTTGTCAAAATAAAAAAAGAGCCCATCAAAATCCTTTCGATAAAAGCAGAGAGCTTGGCTCAGCAAAGAAGGCAGTAAGCGAGAGACCTTGACTTTCGCAGGGCTTGCGGAGAGCACTTGGCTATGTCTTCTTCGCAAAGTGCGCGCGAGAGAGGTTGGTTCTATCTTCTTCGCAGAGCAGAGCAGTACGCGACTCTTCGCCTCGCAGAGATACGCGAGCAGAGCAGGAACGGATCTATATCAGGATTGGATTTTGTAGCGTGCCCACTACCCCAACTCGGGTACGAACTCCTGCTGGGATTAGGAATATGGAGCCATGAAATCAGGATTTAGAGGAGCGGGTGATGGAGAGGGTTGAGTCAGTATGGATCTTCGGGCTAAGATGTAAGAGAAACTTAGCAAGGAGAACTCTCTGGATACCGTTGACCTATACCCACATAACGTTGCATGTGGTGTCCAACCGAAATTTTGATTCTTTAATTTTTCCGTGTCCGGTTTTTTCCTATTAAAATGATAACTGGTTATCATAGACAGTAAGAATCCATTCGCTAATGACTACAGAATGTATAAATTCCAATAATTAATGCTATCAAAACAATAAGGCCTGTTGAGCATTACTGAAATTGTATATAATGAATATATCCCAAATTATCAGTATCATCATACCCACATCTGAGTCTATAGCTTGCATTGCAGGGATGCTTATTATGGACCCAAAATCAACAAAAATTGTTGTTCGTAGTGATGGAACTAAAATGCTTTCATAAATTAATAATATAAAGGAAATGGAACGTATATAATTTAAATGCAACAGAAATTATTACAACAAAAATTATCAGAACTAATACACTGAAATAAATGAAAAACAAACACGCGTGAGCAATGTCATAAAGACAATAATCATCTTCCACATGGTGATTAGAGACTACGACGAATTGTCTCTGCAGAATACAACGATCTAAACCTGAGTATAGCAACCAATTACTCAGACTCTCTTAGAGCTCTCTGTTGCTCTTTCTAAATATGAAGGAAGACTGAAAAATATACAACAATTTGATAATGGTGATGAAAATGAGGTTTGATGATGGTGATAAAAATGAAGCTCTTTTTTCTATGCGCTCATACACTGCCTTTTTAAAAACGTGTACAGCTTGGGGAGCAAGCCAACATTTGTTGGTTAGTGCTGATGAGATCATGCACGAAAATGAAGATAATGGAGATAATTGGTTTTCTAATTATCTTCTACAGATTCTATGGAGATATTTGTTAGCTTTCACAAATTCAAAGCCCTAAGCATTCCTCTCCAAATAAATAATCAAAATAAATTTTGTCTAAAAAATAATTCTTTGATCCGGACCGGATCGAGCCAAGCTGGTCTGACGGATAGCGGCGACGGCGCGCGTATGAGGGGAGGACCATGTGCCATTTAGATAATCCCTTCCCCATAAAATGTGGGGTGCCCCTTGAGGATAACCCCAACACATGAGAGCTGAGTTTAAAACTTAATATCTTTTCCTTGAGTTTTCAATGTGGAATTAAATCTCTCTATTTCACATCACACACTTTCATTCACACTTTTTCTTTTGTTTATTTCTATTGACTTCTCTTTCCTTTATTATCTCCAACAATCCCCACATGAATGAAATGTGTCCTAACTAGACATCAACACGAGAGAGAGCATATGAGATATGCATAAGGAGATGTGTCTTTTGGACTTGAACCTTCCGTAGTGAGAATTCATCGGATTTATTCTGAAGAACAATGAACTATGTTCTTGAACTAAACTTTCTCTAAGATAAACCGAGACAACAAATTTCACTTATATCTCATCTTAATACATCTGAGTTCATACAATTTTGTTCATTTTGGTCCTGAATATATCCTGCGTTCATGAGAGTTTTAGAGAGGTTAAGCCATTCACACCTCTCATAGACGTGACCCCACTTCTACTCTCACATAGGTGACAATGATTAAGAGTATTCTGTCTATACTCCTCTTACAAGCAGAATATAAACGTCATTAAATACTAAGTATACCATTTTATCGTTGACAGATAACACACTTTCATTATATCATAGGAATGTGAAGATATAAAGTTTCTTTGTGTGTTACGTGAATTATTCCTGTCAGTTTGCTTATTGAACGTAGATCTTAGGATCTCTAGTCAACTAAGTTAGGTTCCCACCTGAATGATTCATTGAATAGGCTTTAAGCACATTCCCCTCGATGTTTGTTTTATTTATTCCCTTGACAAACCTTTTGTCAGAGGGTCAGCAAGATTCTCCTTTGACCTTATAAAGTCTAAGGAAATCACCTCATTGGAGAGAAATTGCTTAATGATATTATGTCTCCGTCTGATGTCTTAACTTACCATTATACACATTATTTTTCGCTCTAAAGGTTGTAGCCATGTTGTCACAATGGACAGATATTGCTTACACTAATTCTGGCCACACCGGAATATCTTCCAAGAAATTCCTAAGTCATTCTGCTTCTTCACAAGCCTTGTCCAAAGTTATGAAGTCGGATTCCATAGTTGAATGAGCTATATAGGTCTGCTTAGTAGACCTCCATGCGATAGCTCCACCGCCTAGGGTAAAAACATATACACTAGTAGATTTAGCCTCTAAACTATCTGATATCTAGTTGACATCACTAAATCCTTCTATTACTGCTGGATAGATTGAGTAGTGCAATATGTACTTCATAGTGAATTTTAAGTACCTTAGTGCTTTTACCAATGCACTCCAGTGATCGCGTCCAGGATTACTCATATATCTTGCCAGCCTTCCTACTAAATAGGCTATATTAGGCCTGGTGCAATTTGTGATATACATTAAACTCCCAATTATTTTTTAGTACTCCAATTAAGATACTCCAACTCCATTATTCTTCCTCAACTTACAGTTTGGGTTGAACGGAATTACTGCAGGTTTGCTTTCATATTGCCAAAACCTTTTCAAAATCTTTTCTATATAATGGGACTGGGTAAGGATATATTCATTTTCGTTTTTCTTTACTTGAATTCTAAGAATGACATCTACTTGACCTAAGTTTTTCATGTCAAATTTAGAATCCAACATCTTCTTAGTTGAAGATATTATATTCTTATTCAATCCCACTATAAGCATGTAATCTACATATAAGCATGTAATCTACATATAAGCATACTATGACAAATTGATCATTAGTACAATTAATGTAGACACATTTATCACACTCATTTATCTTAAATCCATTAGATATCATTGTGTGATCAAATTTCTCGTGCCATTGCTTTGGTTCTTGTTTTAATCCATAAAGGGATTTAACAAGTTTAAGACCTTTCGTTCTTGGCCTTTAACCACGAACCCTTCGGGCTATTCCATGTAGATTTTTCGTCCAATTCTCCATTTAAGAAAGCAATCTTTACATCCATTTGGTGAATTTTCAAAATATGCAAAGCTGCTAGTGCAATCAGCATCCTGATAGATGTGATTCTCATCACTGGAGAATAGGTATCGAAAAACTATACCTTCATTGTGTTGGTATCATTTAGCTACCAATCGAGCTTTGTACTTTTTAATAGTACCATCATCTCTCAACTTTCTTTTGAAGATCCATTTACAGCCTATTGGTTTATCCTAGGAAGGAGATCTACCAACATTCATGCGTTATTTTGCATAATGGAATCTATCTCATCATCGACTGCTTTCTTCCAAAAATGAGTATGAGGGTTGGACATTGCCTCCTTATAAGTCTGAGGTTCGACCTCCGTCAGGTATGTTAGAAACTCTAGACCAAATGAGGTACTCATTTTAACTCTTTTACTTCTTCTGAACCGAGGTTCATATTCTTCATCAATATGAGCTCTAGAAGAACTTTCTTCTAAACCTCGTTTGACAGTTTGACTGTATCTTCCTTCCTTAAATGGAAACACATTCTCAAAGAATTCAACATTTGACACACTCCATAATAATGTTGGTACTTATGTCAGAAATCTCTGATCTAATAACCAAAAATCTATATGCAGTATTGTTCAATGTATATCCAATGAAACACACAATCTATCGTCTTAGGTCCAAGCTTTAATCCTTTTGGTAACGGTACTTGTACCTTTGCGAGACACCCCCACATTTTTAGGATTTTATAGGAAGGTAACTTCCATTTCCACTCTTCATAAGGAGACTTTTTAGTCTTCTTATGTGGAATCCTGTTAAGTATGGTGTTTGCTGTAAGTAAGGCCTCCCCCCCATAAATTTTGGGGTAATTCAGAACTGTTTAACGTAGAGTTCACCATATCTTTTAGAGTTCTATTTTTCCTTTCAACCACCTCATTCTGTTGAGGCATGTAAGATGCAGTAGTCTGATGCACAATTTCATGTTGAGCACAGAATTTAGACAGCATAGTAGAGTCATATTCTCCACCTCGGTCAGATCTAAGCACTTTGATATTTTTAACAAGTTGCTTTTCAACTTCAGACTTGTATGTCTTAAACATATCCAAAATCTCATCATTTAAATGAAGCAGATATACATATAAATATTTAGTGAAATCATCAATAAATATAACAAAGTATTTTCTATCTCCCCCACTAGGTGATAATTTTAAATCACATAAATCGCCATGTATCAAATCAAGTAAGTCATTTGTTCTTTCTACAAATTTAAATGATTTACTTGCAAATTTAGATTCTACGCATATTTCACATTTCTTTCATTTTTCTAGAATAAATATAGGTAAAAGTTCTAAATTAATTAGGCACATGCAGCATCAAAGACAAGCTTAAATCCACTCTTACATAAGAGAGACCCTGAAATCAAATTCCTACGAATTTCAGGCACATGCAGGACATCCTGAAGAGTGAGTTGTTTTCCGGATATGAACTTCAGCACAACCTTTCCCTTTTCCTTTAACAACAGCTTCAGAGGCAGTCCCCATACAGAAAACTTCATCCTTTTCAACCTCGTATAAGTTGAAAAGACATTTCGGTCACTACATACATGCTTCGTCGCGCCAGTGTCGACCCACCATTCCGTGGTGCCAGCGACCACACAGATCTCAAAAATCATAGCACATAGATCATCTATCTCCATCATATTTGCTTGATTCATTTTTTTACTGTTATGAGGTTGGTTACCATCGTTCTGATCTTTCTTAAAAAGGCAGTCCTTTGCCCTGTGTCTGGCTTTACCGCACACCCAACAACTGTCCTTAATGCGTTTCTCTGGGTTACCTTTCTGAGAGCTATCGGCAGTGTCTTCCTTTTCTTGCTCGGTTGATTGGATTTATTTCCTTCCACCACGTTAGCTTTCATTCCGTAGGTAGCCCATATTGCTTTCTTTTCCTTTTTCCAGTTGTCCTCCTCTATCCTTACCCAAAAAATCAGATCCTCCATGCTAAGCTCCTTACACTTGTCTTTCCTTCAGTGCAGGAGGAATATCGCCCGTCAGCAGATGTGCTAGATTGAGAGTGGTCAAATAGAAGACCATCTTCTGTTGTCATTGTTTGAAGTCGTCCCCTTTGAACCTCCATCAACTATTTAATTAATTTCTTTTATTTATGAATTATCCAATAACCAGTTAATTATTTTGAACATTAATATCTTGCTCACTAATTAAGTGACAACACCCATCACATATGGGTTAGGAAAATATACCTTGGTCCAAAACACGTTTTTGTTCCAACTGATATTGTTTTTCATTCATGTCCTTATGAGCTACTCTTGAGACCCACATGAATAAAGCTATATGATTCGAATACTTGACGAATTTATCTCCATTAATTATCAACCTATTTAATCCTGACATCATACGACTCCACTATAAGTCCTATGCCGAATCAACACTTGATTCATGCCCACTACATTCTCTGTTAGTGCAAATAAAAATTTTATTTCACGGTCCACAGAATATTTTAACATATTACCCTTTGTGAATATCAGTATCAAGAGCGGGATGTAAAATTATCACTTTACTCCTCTGGTTATTATTTCATTAACTCATTTATTGATTGTGAATAAGAAAGATATAATAGTGAATTGTCTCGTACAGTTCATCATGTCTTATTCAATGATTCATTTCATCGAATACTTGGTCAAGTTAATTTATTCACACACCCATCAATAAAACATAAGGTGATATTATTGCATTTACATTCTCGTCACGAATTTTCATATCTGTGAATCACACAACTCCAACATAGTTGAATCATGATCCCGATAGCCGAGATATTAACTAAGTCAAGTTTCGTATTCACCTCAGGATTAAGGTAATTATAAAAATACCCTTCTGAACAATTAGATTTATAGCTAGATAAACGACTTTCCTATAAACTAATTGGTTACTGGTCTATTCAACATGTTCCACAATATGTGTAGGTCAACCATTAGAGTCTCCACTCCCATACCTCAAAATCGGCATCATTTTGTTCAACCTAACAGTCGTAATCAGACTCGATTGTCCAGTTGATTCTAAGACTGCAAATAACATTCTGAACAATTTCAAAAGAGTTTATCTGGAAGACCCCTCAGTCTTTACTCTTCTTACGTTGATAATAGTTGTAGGACTTGAGTAAATTATAAACGCACTTTAATTAATAGAAAAACTTTCATTCATTCATTAAATTCAGTAATACAAAATGCCTGAGAAATAACTAAATACTCATAAACAGTTATTACACCCTACTTTATGGAGATAATTCCAACAATCTTCCACTTGGACTAAAGTAGGCGTGTACAATCTCGTATCCCCATGCCCTCCAGATGACCATCAAAGATTTTACTGCACAAAATCTTCGTGAATGAATATGCCAGGTTGTTAACCGTCGATATGTGTGTTACTCAACATCTCCACGCTAAACAATCTTTCTAATCAGGTGATACTTACGCACTATGTATTTGGATCTTTTGTGGCTCATTGGTTCATTCGAATTTGCTAAGCCCACTATTATCACAATAAAATGTCATGGGCTTGTCATCTTCTGGAACAACTTCTAGAGTCTTCAAAAACTTCCTAAGCATTACAACCTTATTTGTAGCTCACAAACTGTCACATACTTAGCTTCCATGATAGAATCAACAATGTGAGATTGCTTGATACTTCTCCATATAACTGTTCCACCGTTAAGGATGAACATTGATCCTGAAGTAGACTTCCTAGAATCCTTATCTGCTTGGAAATTGAAATTAGTATACCCCATCATATTCAGGTCAGTACCTGTATATACAAGGATGTAGTTCTTTATTCTCCTAAGATACTTAAGGATATGCTTGACGACATTCTAATGATTGAGTCCAGGATTAGATTGGAAATGACTCACCACGCCCGTCGTGTAGCAAAGGTCTGGCCTAGCTGAAAGTATCACATACATGAGACTTCCTACGGTAGAGGCATAGATAATCTTTCTCATGTATTCATCTTCTTTAGGAGTCTGCCTCTTGGAGAGGTTGACTCCATGCCTGAAATGATGATATTCCTTCTTGGAGTCTTGCATAATAAAGCGATCCATCACCTTATCGATATAAGATGCTTGAGATAGTGTCAATTGTATGTTCTTATGATCTCAAAAGATCTAAATACCTACGATAAATGGGTCTTCCAAACAAACTCTTCTAAAATAGTTCAGAACATTATTCATAGTCTTAGGATCGATAAAACAATCGAGTTTGATTATGATCGTTAGGTTGAACCAAAGGATGCCGGTCTCGGAGTATGGGAGTGGAGACTCTAAAGATTGACCTGGACATGTTATGGAACATGTTGGATAGACCAGTAACAAATTAGTTTAGAGCAAAACGGTTTATCTAGCTCTAAATCTAATTATTACACATTAAATGTATTATCATAATCCTGAGGTAAATACGAAGCTTGACTTAGTTACTTGCAGTCTTTGATATGTCAAAAGAGTGAGTTTGAATTGTCAGATAATACCTCAGTTGTTGGGATCATGATTCAACTATGTTAGAGTTGCGTGATTCAGAAATATGAAAATTCATGGTTAGATTGTGAAAGCAACAATATCACCTTCTGCTTTATTGATGAATGTGTGAATAAATTAACTTGACCAAATATTTGACGAAATGAATCATTGAATAAGACATGGTGAACTCTACGTGACAATTCACTGTTATGTTGTTCTTATTCACATTCAATAAAGAAGTTAAGGAAATAATAATTAGAGGGGTAAAATGATAATTTTACATCCCGCTCTTGTTACTGATATTCATGAAGGGTAATCTGTTAAATATGATGTGGACCGCAAAATAAAATAGTTTATTTGCACCAACAGAAAATGCAGTGCACATGAATTGAAAGTTGATTCGGTATCGAACCTATAGTGGAGTTATACGATTTCAAGATTAAGTAGGTCATGAATTTATGGAGATAAATTCGTCGAGTATTTGAATCTTATAACATTATTCATGTGCGTCAATTCAGTTTCAGGAGTAGCTCATAATGATAGAAATAAAAAACAACACTAATTGGATCAAAAATGAGTTTTGGACCAAGGTATATTTCTCGAACCCGTATGTGATGTGTGTTGTCACTTAATTAATGAAGAGTAAGTAATTAATGTTTAAATTAATTAATTGGTTATTTTTCAATTATTGGATAATTAGGAAATAGAATAAATTAATTGATTAATTGATGGAGAGCAATTTAATATATCAATTTGGATTGATGAATTGGACACAACATTGACTCTAGGGAGATATGCAATTTTTTGGCAATATCAAATATTAGGGGGTGAATTTTTGATAATTTAACATATAGGGGTATATGTGTAAATTTCATAATTATTATATACGGGATGATAACAGGGTTGCATCCCTAACCCAAACCCAAATTCAAACACAGTGTGTGATTACACAGAGTAGAGAAAATAGATTATGTCCCCTCCCTAATTGTTGTCGCCGAAAACCAAGAGGGAGAAGGAAAAAAAAATCGAATTTTCTTCTCTAATTGTTTTGAAAGCCCACACTCATTTCTTGATCAACATTCGGTTGAGATATACTTCTAAATTCTACGAGTGGTTGTTGGTGTGAAGACTGATTCGAGTACTATGAATAACGAAGAACACATAAACAATCAATAGGATTTCACCAAGTCAGAAATTATCTGATATAACATAAGATATAAATCGTTTCAACCTATATTGAATAAGTTTAACTATGTTTGCATAATCATAAGTATAGTTTTAGTATTTAATATAATTAAATTAGTTTTAGAATTTTTTTTGATAATGTACCAATGATTTTTCTTTAAATTTTTAAACACCTGATCCAACATAGTGGTCCTTCCCTTTCTGGAGCCTCTTTCGCTTGGGGGCTTCCTCTTAATTTTCCTTTCCATTGTCGTTTTTTCCCTATATGCCTCTTTTTAAATGTTGCGCCACAAAGTCGTGTGTGTTCCGTTCGCGGTTATATTCTTATTGTCGATAATTTTTCTTGATGAACCATGTTGTCTTCGTTGGTTACCGACTTAACCTTTGATCCATAATGGAGCAACTTTACTGACCACAATCCATCTCCTATCTTCAGCTTCACCTCCCATATTTTACCACCTCTATCATTTCGATCTTTCACCAACTTACACCAGCATGCTTCTATTGAATCGGGTTTTAAATTTTGAAAAAAAGTTAATGAATCGTGACAAGTTCATGGGTAGAATTTCAAAAAAAATCCATATAAACGTTTAATCCAATTAAACACAAAACTAATGAATGAACATGCATAATCATATAATACGTATCAAGAAAATATTGAAACAATTTATACCTTTTCAATTGAAAGAGACTTTTTGATTTGGTGGGATCCAATTCTCTATCTCGCGTTCTTCGTTCTTGGGATCCGGAAGGCTATTAATTGATCCTTGCACCGACAACCATTTATTAGAATCAAAAGTAAATCTCTCAAAAATTTTCATAGGAATTGAGTGTGTGCTCTCAAAACAACTATTGGAAGAGAAAATCAATTTTTTCCTCATCCCTACTGTGAGAATCCGCGGCAACTCAGTGGGAAGGAGAGAGAAAAC
The DNA here is from genome assembly GCA_003255025.1 of Datisca glomerata. Classification (NCBI taxonomy): domain Eukaryota; kingdom Viridiplantae; phylum Streptophyta; class Magnoliopsida; order Cucurbitales; family Datiscaceae; genus Datisca; species Datisca glomerata. Next base: position 1,127,608 of record QANY01012298.1, read on the forward strand.
TTTTTTCTGCTCTGATTAACACACTTAGGGATATGGTTGAGGATATGGATAACGATGCAATCCCTTAGAAGATAAAATCAAAATTTTCCCTATCCCTACACTGTGTTGTGCCACTTTTACATCTCTCATAGAACCAAAATTGTGTCCAGCTTCATTAGTCTAAATTGATGAAATTAAATTGATCATTATCAATCAATTAATTAATTTTTTATTTACTAATTATCTAATAATTAGAAAATAATAAAATAATTCATTCGAACATTAATTTTGCTCTTCACTAATTTAGTGATGACACTCATCTTATATGAGGCTCGGGAAGTGTGCATTGGACCAAAATACGTTTTTGGTCCAACTATCTTTGTTTTTTATTCTTGTCCTTATGAGCTACTCTTGAGATCGAATGTGTTGGATCGGTGGTTAATTTTAAGAAAAAAAGTCCGAACCATGAACGGTTCGTGGACGGAATATAATTTTTTTTTCTAAAACTTATTTAATTGAATTGAATAATTAAAAACTAAAACAACAAATGAGCATGCATATGAGATATTGAACAAATAGAAAAAAGGTTGAAACGATTATCACCTTTGTGATATATCGGAGATTTTCTGAATTGATGGAATCCTTGTATATGTCTTTCACATTCTTCAAACTTTAGGATCCAAATCTTCAAGTTTGATCTTCAAAAACCAAACCCAAGTACGATCTTCAAGAACCAATTTTTAGAATTATAAATTTGAGCTCAATAACCATTCAGTTCTAGAATTAATACTTAAGTGAACCAATATACGATCCATTAGGAAAGCTTGGATTCTACATCTTGTAAGATCATGTTCCCAGCCATCCATGTCACTGACTCTCCAAAACTAAAGTCACTAGCTTGTTTTACAAACAAACCTTAACAAGTGAATCAAAAGATCCAATAGACATGCATAGTAGTTCATGACTACTCAAGATTTAGAATGATCTACATATGATCATCAATTTTGATGTGTATTAAAGTTTTATGATAAACAATAAGTTAATAAAGATATTAATCCACATCGGTCATGTCCTATATAATCTAATTATATAAAGTACATTCACTGAGATGTATAACCACATCAATGATCCAGATCTAGATCATATGCATTCATAATGCTTAGTGAACGGTAGTAACAACCATTCATTAAATATTCCATACTTTAATATGTTCTTGACAATGTTATTCATTATCAATAATCTTAATACTGTCGTACTTATACAAGATCATAATCTCATTAATGAATATAAATTTTTTAGATATTTATCTATAAGCTATTCAACAATAATTTAAAAGAACAACTATAAGAAAAATATAGTTTTATTAATTTCATATTAAAAATGTCTAAACACATGATTTTAGGGTGCTATGCCCAATACACGATAGGTCTGACGCCGAATAAACTCTCGATTCATGCTCGCTACATTTTCTGTTGGCGCAAATAAATATTTATGTTTCACAGTCCATATAATATTTCAATAATATTACCCTTTGTGAATATCGATAACAAGAACAATATGTAAAATTATCATTTTGCCATCTAGTTATTATTTTTTCAACTCATTTATTGACTGTGAATAAGAAAGACATATAAATGAAATGTCTCTTACATATCACCATGTCTTATCCAATGGCTCATGTCATCGAGTACCAGTCCCGATTTATTTATTCACATACTCATCAATAAAGCATAAGGTGATATTGTTGTTTTTACAATATAACCACGAATTCCATATCTGTGAATCACGCAACTCCAACATAGTTGAATCACTGTCCCAATAGTCTATGTATTGTCCTGCATTTTGAGCTCACTAATTTGGCATATCAAAGATCGCAAGTAATCAAGTCAAGTTTCATACTCACCTCAGCTTTAAGGTAATTATAAAAATACCCTTAAATTGTAACAATTAGATTTAGAGCTAGATAAACGGATTTGCTCTAAACTGATTGGTTATTGGTTTATTCAACATGTTTCATAATATGTCTAAGTCAACTGTTAGAATCTCAACACTCATGCCCCGAGATCGGCATCATTTGGTTCAACCTAATAGTCATAATTGGATTCGAATGGTCAGTCGATCTTAATACTACGAATAACATTCTAACTGTCAATAATACATCAAATGTCCATAAAGTAGGGTCTAATAACGTTTTATGAGTAAATAATGATTTATTAACATTTTATGTAATATTGAATTTTATGAACAAGTGAAAGTTTTCTTTAATTAAAGTGTGTTCGCAATTTACTTAATTAAAGTGTGTTTGTCAACAAAAGAAGAGAAAAGACCGAGCGGTCTTCCAGACAGTTTACGGAGTGGGAATTATAGCTCTTCCACTCATATCTTTCGAGACCATCTCGAATCTGAGCAAAATTGATCCCTTCCCCTTCTCCCTTTGTGGGAGAGGTTGAAGCCTTTTTCGTCCCCATCTCGAAAGGACATATCGCCCGTGGGTTGGGTTCCCTTTTGGCTCGACTTGGTGTGATCGCCAGACCAAGCCAGTGTGATCATGAATCCTTGGTCGGAAAGTGACCTGAACCCTCAAGACCTTAGAAGAGTTCAAGAAAACTGTGGAAACCTTGGGACCACCGGCCCAGGCATGAGGTGGGGTCTTTTTTGCCTTTAGGTTAGCTTGAGGAGGGAGTTCGTCCTCTTCCTTAGGAGGGGGTTTCTGTAACTTGTTTTTCTATTTGTAATCTTTCCGCCTATTAATAAGAATGAAGTTTTCTTTTACTTTTTTTTTCTATTTGTAATCTTTAGCGCTTATTAATAAGAATGAAATTTTCTTTTAATGGCTCATGACCTCTTTCGTGTTTTTAGCTCTGCTCTTGACTATTTATTTTATGTTATAACCTTTTTTACATATGCTTGGCTTTATGTCCCGAGCTTAAATGAACTTGAAGCAAAGAACTTAATCCTTTTCAGTAAGCAAAGTCTCACTTTTACTTCCACCAAGCTTTACTTTGATCTGGACGAGACCTTAATCTTTTCTTGTTCTCGCTTATTCTTCAGGGTTGTAAATATTAATGTGTGCTAACCTAAGCTATGGAGTTTTTCTAACCCCAAGCTTGAATGGGTCTTAATATGTACTTGATCCCTTTTTCCTCTTTCCTAATAAGTTACCCCCTTTTAGGGAAGTCTGTTTGGGTGGATCTGCCTAAAATTGAAGAGGTCCTTTCTTTTTATCTATTGAGTTAATGTGCAAGCCAGAATATCGTTCCTTTTGTTATTTAGTCAGGTATTCCTGCTCTGACTAAGGCTCCTTTTCTCATCTGGCGAGCTAAGATGTAAGCCGAACATTACTTTCATTTATCATCTAGCCAGGTGTTCCTGTCCTGGATAGAGCCTTTCTTTAATCTCATCTAGCGAGCTAGAGTGTTTCGCCAGACATTTCTTTCCTTTGACGTCTAGTTAGGCGTTCCTTCTCTGGCTAGGGCCTTTCCTTGGTCCTGTATGGTAAGATAGAGTCCTCGACAGATATCACTTTTACCTTTGACGTCTAGCCAAACATTCCTACTTTGGCTAGACTCTTATTCCCGTCTGACGAGCTAGAATTACATCACTTTTTACCCTGATTTGTAGCCAGGCATTCCTGCTCTGGCTAGATCCCTATTCCCGTCCAGCAAGCTAGAGTGCTCGAAAAACATCACTTTTTACCTTTTGTGTCTAGTCAGACATTCCTGTTCTAGCTAGATTCTTATTCCCGTATGGAGAGCTAAAGTGCTTGACATACATTACTTTTTACCTTTGATGTCTAGTCAGGCATTCCTGCTCTGACTAGATCTTTATTCCTATCTTGCAAGCTAGAACGCTCGGCAGACATTACTTTTTAACTTTGATGTATAGCCATGCATTCCTGCTTTGACTTGATCCTTATTCTCGCCTGGTGAGCTAGAGTGCTCGGCAAACATCATTTTTTACCTTCGATGTCTAGTCAAGTATTTCTACTCTAACTAGATCATTATTTCCGCATGGCGAACTAAAGTGCTCGGTAGACTTCACTTTTTAACTTTGATGTCTAGCCAGAGAAGAGATCTTTATTTCCATCTGGCGAGCTCGACTGCTCGGCAAAAATCACTTTTTATCTTTGATGTATAGCCATGCATTCTTGCTCTAGCTAGATCTTTATTCTCATCTAGTAAGCTAGAACGCTCGACAAACATCACTTTTTAATCTCGTCTGGTGAGCTAGATTGCCGCACCAGACATCACTTTTTAATCCCGTTTGATGAGCTAAATTTTCACACCAGACATTAATTTTTAATCATTTGTCACACATTACGAAAGAGTAAGTCTTTTTATTCGATGGATGTTTCTTGGTTCACACGACTTATCAATGCCCGTTATACATGGTGTTGATCAAAGGGGAGACTAGTTCTTCTGCTCCGATTGGGGGGACCGAGGTCAAACACCTATGACTTTTTATTATGCTCGGAAATAAGTGTTGATTCATCATGAACTATCATCTCTAGCTGATCTAGAGGGTGAATGATTGATCCTTCTTGTTCTTCAAGTTCTTCTCTGGACTACTCTTCAGCTAGTTCGTCGATCATGGGCTTTTCTATTCTTGTGGCTCATATGCTTGATGTGTTTGCTCAGGAGGAGCGTACTTGTGTGTTCCATTATTAAAAACTCAATCCCCTTGAAGGCTAGTGTAAAAAATCTTGACTAATAATTTTCTAATAGGGGCCTCAGATTAGGCTTGGTCTGTGAGCCTGTGTACCGATTTTGTCATGATCTATGTCCTTTTGTTTTACCTGAGGTGAGAGGCAAGAACTTGGAGCTATATAGTTCAGATTCATAAAATGTGGCTCATATCTGTTATTTGCCGAGAAAGGCTTATCACGGAAGACTGATGTGAGGCCCTGTATTTTAACTGGGAATCATCCTAGGCATGTTTACTCACATAGTGCTATGTTCTACTTATGCGGCAGCTTTGAGGAGGCCAAAGGGACGTCAAGAAGTTAAGAGGCAGCAGAGCAACTGCCTTGCCAAAGGTGGCTTGCTGATGTTTACCTTCATCTTCTGTAGCAGCTCGTAAATTTCCTCCAAAAGACTCTTCAAAAGACTTCGCTTTCATTTATTCTTCGGCCACCATGTTCTCCTCCTTTGTCTGACGGCACTGTGAACGACCGCAAGCACGTCAAGGGCTATTTAGTGGAGCATCCCCATCTGTCTGAATGCATCTCCTTACGCCACTCTTTATTTTATCTTCTTAGGTTGATCCCAGCCAAAGCTTCCACCATTAAGTAGAAACTTGTCCATCTAAAGCATGATTCTACTTTGGTCTCAGTTTCCTTGATAGGTGATTGTTTCTCCGAGTCAAGGCATTGCCTCGCCCTTTCCCGGATGGTTTTCCCTCGCGGTGCTTCGAGCGCAGGATGGCTCTGCTAGCGAGCTCTCAAGTCGCATGGAGGAACATTTTCATTCAAGAAGTCGCTACAATTTGTGTGAGGGCTAGCATGAAGTTGATTTGGGTAACTAGCCTTATAAATTTGATCACCGTTTGATTCGGGGATCAATTTTGTTAATTCTGAAAATTGAAAGAATTTATTTTCTACATTAAAAGCTAATACAATTTAGCAAACGCTGAAAGTTTTAGGTACGAAACTACATTGGCCCATTATTGGCCAAAATGATTATTTTTATATTAACTAGTTAAATACACATGCGATATATGTGGTATATACACTTATTATTTTGATTGTTTCTTATACATTACTTGTTCATGTAAATAAAATTAGAAAACTACAATTATAACTTTTATGTTTTCATAAGTCTTACTTATCAAAATATTTTCAATTAATTTAGTTATGTTAGAAGAACATATTCAATACATTTTTCAATTTGATTTTTTTAGTATATTATTTCTCTGATCTCTATCAGATAATAATATTTTTTATTTTTTTATTAATTATTGATTACTTTTTTAATATATATTTCAACGAATAAATAACTTAATATATTCTCATGCTGAAAATAAATTTTAAATTAGAAACGATAAAAAATAAAAAGTTTGCTTAAGAGATACATTATTTTGAGAAATAAGAAAATAAAAAAGCTAATCATGCATCATTAATAAACTCAAAGGTAATTTTGAAATTGTAAAATAAGGAGTTGACAAAATGGTCTAAAAATAATTTTCATTCTCATCCCACTTTTAATATAATAAAGATTGAAGATTTCCATCTATAGTAAATTTAAAAATAAAGAATTCACAAATAATTTCGTTGTTGATAAACTTAAATATGATACTAATTTTTTTTTTGTTAAAATGGTAAATATATTAACCAAAAGTATTACACAGATACAATGAGCATATCCCAAGAAATAGAAAACACATCGAAAAGAACACAAAAGCTAGGAAGAACAAACCCCTACCCCAGCATTAAACTAACCAGGGATCACGAAGAGAATCCTCCATACCAAGGTTTTTTTCCTTGTTCAGGAACCAAAGCCTTTCATTTAATATCCTAGAAATTTTTCTAGAGATAAGAAAAGAATCAACAAATTTTACAACAAAAACCCTCATATTCCTCTCTATCCAAATGCAATAAAGAGAAAATAGAAAGAAGAAGCTTAGAACTAATCATAGTATAAACTGTCTGATTATAATAATTAAGTAAATAAGCAATAAGAGAGGAGCCTACGAAGTGGAAGGGACTAATTCACATCTAGACAACAAAGGGATCAAAATCTGTTGAGTGGTAGAACACTCAAAGAAAGAGATGCTACACAGATTCAGAACCTGCTGGGAAAAACACACAAGCAGTCCCAGAAGAGGAACACTATTTATGAACATGGTCTTTGGTAGCCAGCTTATCCAAAAGAGCTAACCAAGTAATAAAAGGGCACTTAGGAAAAACTACAACTAAATTAGCTAAAACCAAGTAATTTAGTAATATGATACTAAATTAGCTACAGGAAAAAACTACAACCATCTATTAATTTATGGGGAGAATGGTAAAAATGACCCACTAATTAAATATTATGCAACAATGACTCATTTTTCTTAAATAACTTTTTTAAAACATATACTAAAAAACCATACTTTCACTTTCATTTCCTACATGCAGGTTAAATTAATCAAATCAAATTAAATGTGTTTGACTCCTATGGGGAGCTCTAAAGGAGTTCAATAATTCTTAAGTGCACCATGTCGATGCGCGAGAGTGTGACCTTAAAATCACGCGGGACTGATTAATTGAGGTGTGCATAAGCTACCTGAAATCTTTACCATTACATAAAAAATGAATTCTAAACTAGATGGGAAAAAAATGGTAAAACATGAATATTGGAATATGTCCATAAACTAGCGTGTAATAAATATTTATTTGTATTTAGTTATTTCTCAGACATTTGCGTTATTGAATTTTTTATGAATAAATTGAAAGTTCGATTTTAAATTCAAGCATGTTTATAAATTACTCAACTCCTGAAACTATTGTCAATGATAGAAGAGTGAAGATAGAAGCGTCTCTAGACAAACTCTTCTGAAATAGTTTAGAACGATATTCGTAGTCTTGAGAAAGGGTGCCTCCTCACAAAAAGGGTCGCAGTGACCAGGCCCGGGCAACTGTTTACCAAAAACACAGGTCTCCGCAAAGTCGTAAGACCATGTATTTGACTGGGAAATCGAATCTGATTACGACTGTTAGGTTGAACCATTAGATGTCAGTCATGGGGCATAAGAGTGGAGATTCAAATGGTTAATCTAAACATGTTGAATAGACCAGTAAAAAATTAGTTTAGAGCCCAAAACCATTTACCTAGCTCTAAATCTAATTGTTACACCTTAAGGATATTTTCATAATTACTTTAATCCTGAGGTGAATACATAACTTGACTTGGTTAGTTACAATCTTTGATCTGTCAAATGAGTGAGTTCGAATTGGCAGGCAATACCTTGACTTCTAGGATTGTAATTTAATTAAGTAGGAGTTACGTGATTCACAAATATAAAAATTCATGGTTGGATTGCAAAAGCAACAATATCACCTTATGCTTTATTAAAGGGTGTGAATAAATTAACATGACCAAGTATTCGATGAAATGAGTCATTGAATAAAACTTGTGAATTGTATGAGACAATTCACTATAATATTTTTCTTATTTACAGTCAATAAATGAGTTAAGAAAATAATAACAAGAGGGGTAAAATGGTATACATTCCACTCTTATTTCTGATATTCACGATGGTTATTATCTTAAAATATTGTGTGGGACGTGAAAATAAATAGAGTTTATTTACGCCAATAGAAAATGTAACGCGCATGAATCGAGAGTTGATTCAGCATCGAACATATATTGGAGTCGTATGATGTTAGGATTAAATAGGTCAGGAATTCATGGAGATAAATTTATCGGGTATTTGAATCAAAAGTTTTGTTCATGTGGGTCCATTCGGTCTCAGAAATGACTTGGAGAACATGAATAGAAAAATGAACTAAGTTTGACCAAAATGTATTTTGGTGCCAAGGCATATTTTCTACACCTATATGTGATAGCTGATGTCACTTAAGTTAATTAAGTGTAATTGTTGTATTAATTATTTATTATTTGATAATTAGTTAAATAAAATTAATTAACTAATTAATTAATAATGATCAATTATATTTATCAATTGGATTGATGAATTTCGATACAACTAAAACTCTAGGAGATCATATGATTTGCTGAAATAATAGATAATTAGGACAATTTTTTAAAATTTTATAATATATGAGTATATTTGTAAATACTGAAAATTACCTTTTGATAAATATTTAATATCTATTTGATTGCAAAGAGATAATGATGATAAGTTACCGTTGTTGTTATCAACACACAAAAGGAAGAGAAAAACATTTTCTCATCTCACTATTGTTGCCGCCGAAATTAATCTGAAGAAAAGAATATTTGATTTTTTTTCTTCAATCGTTTTGAGAGTCCACACTCAAATTTCTCCGTAAAATTCTTCTGAGATATATTTCTGAAATTAACGGGTGATTATTGATGGACTAATTCGCAAAACGTTTGTGGAAGATCAAGTTTATGATTTTGATCTTAAAGCTTGAAGAACACGAAGAACGCTCGAGGAATATCCACCAGTTCAAAAATTCTCCGATACATAGTAAAGGTGAAAAATCGTTTTCCCTTAATTTATTCATTTTAATATCGTATATGCATGATCAAACTAAAATTAGTTATAAATCATATTAAATCAGTTAAATCAAATTTTTTATATTCCACCCACGAACCATTTGTGGATCAAATCTAATTATTTTTAATTTTAAAACCGATTGATCCAGTAATTGGTATCAGAGCGTAGATTTAAGATTATGCATATAGATAATTAAAACGAACATATCATGAATTATATGGATATTGGCATCTGTTTGTATAGTAGATTCAAAATTATTTTGAATATGTTTTGTGATTGGATCCCGAACTAGTGGCTTTAGGCGTTTTTTATTTAGAACTAATGTATGCCGAATTTGAGGCATAGGAATTTATGTAATTTAATTATTGCAATTGTTGTAAATTTTAAATTCGTTGCAAATTCATCGTCACCAGAGATCACTCTAAACTGCCACCAAGAAGACATCAGACGCACTGTTCACGCCGGTATTGTTCACTGGTGGTACTGTTCACCCATGGTATTGTTCATGCTGGTATTGTTTACCGTTGGCCACCACTTGCCACCGTTGGCCACCACTTGCCACCGTTGGCTGCCGCTCACCATCGCTGGCCGCTGCTGCCATGTGTTGTTCCTTGCATGGTAGAGTCCTAATCGGATTAGGAAACCTACAAGTTTTGGAAACTCATGGTTTTAAGAAACCTAGGAGTTTTTGAAATATGATTTCAAAATTAATTTTAGTCTGTTATTTAATTTTAATTTAATTTGGTAAAATTTTCAACACTTGTGTAATTGTAATTTTTTTAAAAAAATTGTTTTAAAAATAAATTAATTTACTAATTACTTGGTAATTTATTTTTCAAAGTAAAAAATATGTTGGAAAATTAAAATTTTTAAATTGAAAATTATTTTTAAAAATGGGACTAATATTTTGTAAAGTGTTACAAAATGGTGGGACAGAATGGAGACGAATGAGCAAATTGTAATTTATTATTATTCTTTTATGGATTAGTTCATAAATTAATTTGTAATTTATTTATTATTCTTTTATAGATTGTAATTAGAAATGAGTCAATATGGAGGATAAATTTAAATGTATGTTTTAATTTTTATCACGCATCATCATATAACATGCCATATAGATTAGAGATATGCCAATATCCAATTGATGCATCATTGTAGATTAATTGATAATGGTTATTGTTTAATTACAATTCAAAATTTATAATGGTTTTGATTTTAAATTGGGATTTAAAATTAATAAAGGATATATAAATTTTATCACGTTTTTCAAATTAATAAAAGTTATGTTTTTTGAAAAACAACCAAAAATCCAATTTTTCAAAAATTAAGTAGGAGGGTCGTTTACTTGGAAATGTTCTAAAAGTCTACAACGCAAACTTGATCGTGCCACGAGAAAGGGTGAGACAACCTGAAAGGTACGTGTCCTATGGAGAAGCTTTGACAGTTATCTCAGACAATGACCTAGATGAACCAATCTCTTACTTGAAGACCATGGCTGGTCTTGAAGCAAACTTATGGCAGAAAGCCATGAACGTTGAGATACATTTGATATACTCGAACATAGTCTGGAAACTTATAGATCCTCCTAAAGGGATAAAGCCCGTGAGATGCAAATGGATCTATAAGAAGAAAATAGAAACATTCAAAGTTAGGCTAGTAACCATGGGCTACACTCAAAAGGAAGGTATAGACTATGAGGATACCTTCTCACTGGTAGTCATGCTTAAATCTATATGAATCATTTTGTCCATTGTTGCTACCCTTGATCATGAAATCTGGCAAATGGACGTCAAGATTGTCTTTCTGAATGGTAATCTTGAAGAGCGCATTTATATGGCTCAACCAGACGGGTTCACGGAGAAAGGCCAAGAGGGTAAAGTTTAAGAACTGCAAAAGTTCATTTATAGACTTAAGCAAGCGTCACGGTCGTGGAATACTAGATTCGACAAAACCGTTAATAGTTATGGTTATAAAAGTTGGTGGACAAACCCTGTGTGTATAAGTTGATACACGAAGGGGATGTGATTTTTCTAGTATTGTGCGTAGATGATATTCTACTAATTGAGAATGATGTAGAAAAATTGTCAGATGTCAAGTTTTGGCTTGCAATGCAATATGACATGAAAGATCTTTGAGAAACTGCATTTATCTTAGGTATTCAGATAATTTGAGATCAAAAGAACAAACAATTGAAAATCTCCCAAACATCTTATATTGATAAGGTGTTAGATTGCTTAAGTATGCAAAACTACAAGAAGGGATTTCTTCCCTTTAGACATGGAGTCAACCTCTTCGAGGAGTAGCCTCCAAGACTCCTCAAGAAGAGGAAGACATGAGAAGGATACCCTATGCCTCAGCCGTAGAAAGCCTCATGTACGCGATTCTTTGCACTAGACCTGATATTTGCTATGTCGTGAGCATAGTAAGTCATTTTCAATCTAATCCTTGATTCGAGCATTGGAATTCCGTCAAGTACATCCTTAAGTATCTTAGGAGAACAAGGAATTGCGTGCTTATGTATTCAAGTAGTGACTTGAATATGATGGGGTATACAAATTCTGATTTTCAAGCTGATAAAGACTCTAGGAGGTCCACTTCAGGATCGGTGTTCATTTTAAATGGTGGAGCAGTTATATGGAGAAGTATCAAGCAATCTTACATTGTTGATTCTACCATGCAAGCCGAATATGTGGCAGCTTGTGAAGCTGCAAAGAAGGTTGTATGGCTTAAGAAGTTCTTGAAGACTTTAGAAGTTATTCCAAACAATGACAAGCCCATGACACTTTATTGTGATAACAGTGGGGCTGTAACGAATTCTAAGGATCCTAGAAGCCATAAGAGATCCAAACACATAGAAAGTAAGTATCACCTGATTAGACAGAATGTTTAGCGTGGAGACGTTGTGGTTACGCATATTTCGACGGTCAAAAACCTGACATATTCATTCACGAAGATTTTAAGCAGTGAAGTTTTTAATGGTCATCTGGAAAGCTTGGGGATAAGAGATTGTACATGCCTACTTTAGTCCAAGTGGGAGATTGTTGGAATATGTCCATAAAGTAGCGTGTAATAACTATTTATTTGTATTTAATTATTTCTCAGACATTTGTATTACTGTATTTTTTATGAATAAATTGAAAGTTTTATTCTAAATTAAAACATGTTTATAAATTACCCAACTCCCAAAACTATTGGCAACGAAAGAAGAGTGAAGACAGAAACATCTCCAGACGAACACTTATGAAATAATTCAAAATGGCATTCGCAGTCTTAGGATCGACTGGACAATCGAATCCAATTATAACTGTTAGGTTGAACTGTTGGATGTCAGTCTTGGGGCATAAGAGTGGAGACTCAAATGGTTAACCTAGACATGTTATGAACATGCCGAATAGATCGGTAACAAATTAGTTTAGAATCCAAAACTGTTTACCTATCTCCAAATCTTATTGTTACACCTTAAGGATATTTTTGTAATTATCTTAATCCTGAGGTGAATACATAACTTGACTTGGTTAATTGCAATATTTGATATGTCAAATGAGTAAGTTCGAATTGACGGGCAATACCTCGGCTGTTGGGATTGTAATTTAATTAAGTAGGAGTTACGTGATTCATGGATATGAAAATTTATGGTTGGATTGCGAAAGCAACAATATCACCTTATACTTTATCGATGAGTGTGTAAATAAATTAACTTGACCAAGTATTCGATGAAATGAGTCATTGAATTATACTTGTGAATTGTACGAGACAATTCACTATAATGTCTTTCTTATTCACAGTCAATAAAGGAGTTAAGGAAATAATATCAAGAGGGGTAAAACATTTTATTTGTATTTCGCTCTTGTTATTGATATTCACGATGGGTATTATGTTAAAATATTCTATGGACCGTGAAAATAAATAGAGTTTATTTACACCAACAAAATGTATAGCACGCATGAATCGAGAGTTGATTCAGCATCAAACCTATAATGGAGTCATAGGATGTCATGATTAAATAGGTCGCAAATTGATGAAGATAAATTCATCAGGTATTTGAATCCTAAGCTTTGTTCATGTAGGTCCATTCGATCTCAGAAATAGCTTATAGAACAGGAATACAAAAACGAACTAAGTTGAACCAAAATGTGTTTTGGTGTCAAAACATATTTCCCACACCTATATGTGATAGGTGATGTCACTTAAGTTAGTTAAGTGTAATTGTTGTATTGAATTAATTATTTATTATTTTTTAATTATTAGATAATTAGTTAAATAAAATTAATTAATTTATAATGATCAATTATATTTATTAATTCGATTGATAAATTTTGATACATCCAAAACTCTAAGAGATCATGTGATTTTCGACAATAATAGATAGTTGGAGAATTTTTCAAAACATTTATAATATATGGATATATTTATAAATAATGAAAATTACATTTTGATAAATATCTAATGGTGATTTGATTGTAAAGAGATAATGATGATAAGATACAGTCGTTGTTATCAACACATAAAAGAAAGAGAAAAACGTTTTCTCCTCTCACTACTGTTGCCGCCAAAATTAAGATAATGATTTTTTTTTCTTTAATCGTTTTGAGAGCCAACACTCAAATTCCAACGTAAAATTATTCTGAGATATATTTCTGAAATTAACGGGAGGTTGTTGGTGGACCATTCGCAAATCGTTCGTGGAAGATTAAATTCATAATTTTGATCTTAAAGCTTGCAGAACACGAAAAACGCCAGAGGGAGTTCCATCAGTTCAGCAGAGTAAAGGTGAAAAATCGTTTTCCCTTAATCTATTCGTTTTAATATCATATATGCATAATCAAACTAAAATTGGTTTTAAATTATTTAATATTATTAATTAGTTAAAACGAAAAAAATTGATATTACTCCCACGAACCGTTTCTGGTTCAAATTTTTTATTTTATATTTTAAAACCGATCGATCCACCAATGTAACAATTACATATTTTAAACTTACGTTAATATTTGGTAGCAAGTATATAAGATGCTACTATTTTAATATGAATATACTCGTTCACTAAAATCCGATAGTTTAAAAGCATATTAACTGCTAACAACATTTAATTCCATTTCAAATACTATTTAATACATAGTCCTTGAGAATTTTCACTAGTGAGCGAATTTTAATACATGAATAATTTATTAAAAGATGATGAATATTTGTGAAGACAAAATAATATTATATTATATTATAGTAATTATATTAATACAAAGTATTATTATACTTTACAAATTAGTGTTTATTTTTTAGAAACATATATTCATTATACTGTTCGATAATTAGATATTCATAATATATAATTTTTTTACAAAAAACATAGTAAAATTATTTTCTTGCATAATGTACACTTTCTTAATTCCTCGATAACTGTTAGGTTCAAAAAATAACAAGAAAGTCAACTTTTCAACTTAAATTAAAAAAATGACCGTAAAATATGTTTTTTTGTAAGAATGAATGAAAATGACTGAAGTAAATAATTTATATATAAATTATACAAACGTAAAACAAATTATTTATAAACTGAAAAGTTAATCATTTATATAGTTCCGATTTTAGATTCCACGACAATTTTGCATTTGGCAAACAAAACTATCCTCATGTTACTATCTAGTAGCAAATATATAAATTATTATTTTTAGATGAAAACGCCGCGTGTGCTATGGCGGGTTGTTGTCACACACTTGAGTCATTTTTTTTAAGCGAATTTAGTGTAGCTACACTTTAAAATTTTACAATCAATTCACAGTTATTCATACTAAAAGACAACCATCTATTGCATCAGTTTTTTTGTCCCATACTGACTATTATACCTGTGGTAAAAAAATTGACGGTTTAAAAACGGTCATCTATCTTATCATCTGAAATAAGCTATACCGATGATTTCAATCTGTCATTGTTTTATTTTACAAGTGATTTTGATTTACTTTTGGCCTCGGTTGTATAATACTTTTACCATTTGCTTTTCAGGGTTTGAACAAAATCGCCGATAATGTTAAACAAACTGTCTATAACTTACTATAGACTTTTGTTTTTTTTCATTGACGATTGAACTTAGTGAAGAATCAAAATGATAAAAAAGCAGAGATGAAGAACTTCATGAACAGTATAAATTTATAATCTAATAACAAAAATCTCTATCTATAATAAAAAACCAATATAATTTTCATATAATACACAAAGCTCAAATATTTACATCATGTTGAACCTTCATATAAAGTTGCAAGTATAACGAGCTAACCTTTAACCACACCAAACTGCGTCAACTTAGGAAATGTAAAAAACAATTAAAGCCTTAAATTGTTGGGAACTCATAATATTTACAAAAACGTAAAAAATGAGATAAAAATTTATACCTTTGAGATACTAGATAATACACGTGCAATGCAAATATGAAAAAGAAAAGCTAATATATTAAAATACATTTACGTCCATGTATGATGGTATCGTGCACGAAATTAAAAAAATTAAAAAAATATATAATCGATCATTTATTAATTTAATTTAATTTATTAAAATATATCTTACATCACTATGTCATATTATCATATTGTCTCAAGAAATATATGTTTATCAATGGGATGGAAAATATAGTAGTAGTCATTTCATTTATCTAATAAACTGTAAAACTAATAAATATAAACTATTAATCTGACAAAAAATAATAAATTTTGTAATATTGCCATGAACAATTATATAAATTATTAAGATGATAGATTTGAAGATAACAATGTTTAGTTGCCAATTTAACAATAATGATATCCAAATAAAATTAATATAATTGTAGTTGATATGGGTTTCGCAAAAATGAACTTTAAGAGAGTCTTCAAAACATGAGAGTTTCAATCCTCCTAAATTGAATACAAAATTGATGTTGCTAAAAAATATCTTAACTTAACGACAACATTTAATTCCTTTTAATACCAATTAATACAAAATCTTTAAGAATGTCGAATTAGTGAATTTATTCTAAAAACATGAGAGCCTATATTTTATATAATGAGCAAAAACTTAATTTAATTGAAATGTTGTATGAAATTTAATAAATAAAGAAATCATTATAATATAATAAATATGTTAAACAAACAAACATGTAAACTGTTAGGTATAAAAATGCTAAATCTAATAGATTTTATACAACATGAACCTTAATTACAAAAAAAAAACTATTATACACAAGTACTAAATTCGTAAAAAAAATAAATTAACCCATATTTTGAATGTTGAAAAGACTCGAATTGAGCAAGTAGAAATGTGTAACGAATAGAAAGGAGATGGAAAGACAAAAGAGTGTTTGTCTTAGTGGGGGTGGGGGAACTAATAATAAAGAAGGATGAGTTGATTGCAAGTAGCTATATCCTTGGGAATGGGAAGAGAAAGTGACAAATTGCAAGTGAGTTGGCGGTGTGAGAATTTAAGAGAATGAATAGTTGAATTTACTACCCATAACCATTTATAGTTAAAGCTGAGAGAATACCTCAGAACACCCATTTGCATGCAGAGCAAGAGATCAAGACAGAGAAACTATTATAGTATTCTCGATAGAGAGGCACCTCTGACACTCTGACTTCTTATTCATTTTCTCTGCTTATTTTTCATTGGCAATGGCATGTACTTGGTTTTATCTTACATAATAACAATATAAGTATATATATTTGTTGTCTAAAATGCCATCCAATAATTTTAAAAAAAATACTACAGTTAATTTCTATAGATTGGATACTTTGATTATCTGTTGTAACCTTGTGAAAAAAATAATTTGGACCCACATTTTTTTATGAAATATGTATTAGAAATTGAACTGATTAACCAAACATGCTTATCAAACATGCCTAAAATGTCACATGAACAAAAATATAATTTCCTATTGCACTCATTGTACTGATTTCAGAACAGTTTGTTTAGAGAGAGGGAAGTGTCCCCCAAGCCTTTTCTGCATGCTATGGTTCAGAAAGAGACTGGTGGGAAAGACATATCTTGATTGGGAAATGGAATCTCTCTCTCTCTCCTCTCCTCTCTCTCTCTCTGTGTATCTCTCTCCCCTCTCTTATCTCTTTTATCTCTTCTGTTCCCAAGCCCATACATCCATCTGTGTCAAAGCCCGTAATTAATATAAATATAATAAAATTTCACATTTTCCAACTTTCTCACTTCACTTCTCAACTGATCTGTTCTTCTTTTTCTACAATTAATAAATTACGGTTTTCTCTTCAGGTCAAAACCTTAAAGTCACTCACTATTACTTGCTTCAATCTGTTTTTCTTCTCTGCACTCTCCCCTGCTGTCAAGGTTTAACTCATTTTCTTAACAGTGTATTCTTCATGTTCTTCCAAATGTCATTCATTTTCAACATGAATGATTCATTTTAATATTTTTTGCTTTCTGGGTATTATTTGTTTTCTTCCATTTTCATTAGTTTTAACGTGAATCATTCATTTTAATTCTATTTTTCTTAATTTTCTTCATTTTTTTCATTAGTTGTCAACATGAATTTTCTAATCTTGTTTTTCTTAACTGGGTATTCTTTATTTTCTTCAATTTCATTAGTTTCCAACATGAATCATTCATTTCTTTTAATCTTACTTTTTCTCATGGATTCAGAAATGGAAATGGAAGAGATTAAAGGCCAAGTAGGAGGAGGATCAAAGATGGAAGAACTCACAACAGCAAAATCATTCCCATGTTTGTTCTGCTCAAGAAAATTCCAAACATCTCAAGCATTAGGAGGTCATCAAAATGCACACAAGAGAGAAAGAACAGCTGCAAGAAAAGCCAAAAGAATTTCACATTTTGAAGGGAAGAAATTCTCATCCAATAATAATTCATCCTCTTCTTCTTCATTACCAATGGGAATGGTTTTTTCACCAACTCATTATCAAAACCATCTTCCCCCTTTCCA
Organism: Datisca glomerata; assembly: GCA_003255025.1. Lineage (NCBI taxonomy): Eukaryota > Viridiplantae > Streptophyta > Magnoliopsida > Cucurbitales > Datiscaceae > Datisca > Datisca glomerata. The sequence continues at coordinate 1,145,687 of QANY01012298.1, forward strand.
ACCTTCAATTTACATAAATGCCCATTCCTCCAACTTTTCTTTTCTCCCAAACAGCAGTCAACTTTCTGCGAGATTTAAACCCAACTGTGCTTCAAAGTTTGATAATCTGATATACTATGGTGGGAGTAATTGTTCCAGCAATGAAGAAAATGAGAGAAGCTTGTTCAATTGGGAAAGAAGCTTAAGGTGCAGAAATAGCATTGAATATGGGGCCTCTTCTGATCAGCATTTATCAGACATGATGGACAAGGATTTCAACAGTGAGAAAGATGATAAAGAAAAAGAACAAAAACTTGATCTTTCTCTTCACTTATAGAAATTTAGTATCTTTTTTATTAGTTAACTAAATTTAGATTTTTTTTGCATGGATACTTATTTCAAAGTAGATGAATAAATTTTGTAGAGTGGAATGTGGAATGATGCTGAGTATTTTATTATTTTTGGATATTGAACAATTATTAATTCTTATGCTAGCTTATATTTTATTATTCTTTTGAAACTATATTGCAGTGTATCGCTGATGTACTATGTAATGTGTTAATATAGTTGTTCACATATTTTTATTGTATAAGAATCGTATTTTAGTGATACGCATATTATGTATTAGCTCCTCAATTAATAAAATAGTCTTTCAATTATAGACTATTAATATCAATACATCGATGATCTATTTTGAGATAAATTTGTATACAACACGTAATATAAATAATATTCCAACAATACGTTATTAGTAAATTATTGAAATATTATGAGCATAATCTATATATAACACGAATTATCGAATAGTATTTTCGTGATATGCTTTTAGTATATCAGTGAATACTTGGACAGAATGTCTATATTCACATGTATATAATCATATTTACAATGATATCAATCTTGTATTACGTGAAAAAACAATGAGAATTATAAGAACATATGTCAAAGTTGACATCGAAAGGAAATACTAATCTGAGCTAATGATAGAATTAAAAATAAATAAATTAAAATCCCTTAATTGAGGAATAACCTGTCATTCCATAAAACAATTAAAACGTAAAAATAGTCTTACTACTTTGATAAAAGAATAGTTTTATTATAATTTTTAATCAAGATATATAAAGCTTCTTCAAGAATTCTCCAAAAATGTAATTTCTAACTATAAGCGTTTTTCAATATTTTTCCATCTTTTAGCATTAGATCTTACTAATTGTTAATAAGTCTCCAAAAATTCTTCATTCTCACATCCTCTAACATTTGATTATTGCTAGTCGTTTCTAAGTTCACATCCTCTAACCTTTAATTAGTGCTAGCCGTTTCTAAATCCACGTTCTCTAACATTTGATTACTGCCAGTCATTTTTAAATTCATGTCCCAAGCATGTTTGATTAGTGCTATTTAACAAAATTTTTTCTGGTAACTTGCATGAGAGTAGAAGAAGAGAACAACAAAATAATGAAAAATGGATGTTTGATGTTCTCCTTTTTCATATAACCTTACAACTTTCTTCATATTTTAATATTTATTACTTATCTTTACCAATCATGCGAGCTATTGATACATTTTATATTTCAACACTTTAAGACTTCAAGCTTTTTAGAAAAGATGAGAATTGATATTTATTCTATCAAAGCAATGTTATTAGCGGAAGGGACTTGGATAACTTTTTTGTCCACTAAAGCTATTGGTTCAAGTAGAAGAGTTGTTCATCCGCATATTAACTTGTCAGATAATCATAATTGGAGATCATCTTCTGAGAGTTTACTTCAAAATAAACTAAGATAGTTTTTTTAATGTGTCTAATTAGTCACCGATTTAGGTGAGAAGTGAAATCTATGTTGTGTCAAACTACTAACTGATTAGTTTTTTGTGTTAATGAAAAATTAAACTGAGATGTTGATGCTATTTCTAAGAGTAGTAAGATCAGAGCTAAAGTTTCGTTGATTTTTTTCTTTTTGATCATAATATATTTATAGTTTGATTGAAAGAGAGGGTTATTGTTGAAATTATATTTTTCCCTTCATCATGTAACTCCTCCCTTCATATTGTGCAATAATATAATGTTCTAATTTATTAAAAAAATGTCTTAATAAAAAAATTATTGTAAGGAGGCCCAACTAAGCCTAATATTAACATTGCCATGAATTTTTGAGCCTATGAAGCTGGTCATATTTACAAAGTTACATAATTGTTGTTAAAAAACGTTAGAAATATGTTACAATTTTTTTATCTGTTTTACACAAAATTTAATGAATGAACAACATTTTAGTAATTAGCAAAAAAAATGTGTTTGCAAATGGGAGCGACAATACTACTCAATATTTTAAATGATTTTTACAAATTTGGACAAGACAAAAAATTTCACATAATGTCTATATTTCTTTACTGAAGTATATTAATATTCACAGAGTAATTAAATACATATATGATACATAAATATCTACACAAAGTATACAAATATGAGCATATTATGTAAATAATTTATTAGATCTTGAAACAATTCCGCCATGTTTACCATCATTTATATATTGGGCCTTTCCTAATTGAAGTCTTAAAATAAAAATACACGATTTTTCTAGAAAATTATAATAAAAGACAGATATTAAAAGTGATTTTAAGTAGCTGATCGATGAGAACTTCCTTTTTTTAATTAATTGAATTTTCAGAATTCTAATATAAAATTAATGGTGATTCCATGTGAGTTATTAATTCATATCAATGCATTCTCCTTTTCTTTCATTTTTGTCTATTTTTAACTATTCAATCATTTACGTAACTTTCTCATTAAAACTGATAGTTTCAGTAGATTTTCTCATTTATCTATGATAATGATGATAAATATGCCACTTTAAAAAAATCATAAAAAATGTCATATGTATCAAAACATTAAAATGATCACTTAATAGTGTCGGACACACTTCCTAAAAAATTTGGCCCCCAAAAAAGAAGTTTGGCGCGTGCAGCTCGCTTTAGTTTTTCAATGTATATATACTACATATAGTATATATTAAGTATATATATCATTATATATGCAATATATTTTATTTTTACAATATATATTATATGAACACACTATGGATGTTATACATATTTTTCGCAGGCGAGCGCTGCTGGTTTTTGGTGCCGATTTTTCTAGACTTTCAGGTGACTATTTTTTTTATCCTGGACTATTTTTATATTTTCCTAAACATAAATTATAGTAGACTGTCATTTTTATTAATGTATATCAAGAATGATGTGTGTGTGTAAAATGATCATTTTTAAGTTTATCAAGTTTTAAGTTATTTATGAATTTATTATTTTATCAATTTTCACTTGTTTTGTAACAGAGTAATTTCTTATCATTTTTTATTTTATTTTATATTTGTTTATGGTATTTGTCCAAATTCTATTCAAACTTATTCTACTAGCTTTAAAAAGATTTGTCTAATCTATAATAAATCTATAGAAATCATTGAGAATTTCTTTATGTTCTTCTGGTCATTCTTGACATTTTGCCTTTCCTAAATGTTGCCTATTCTTTAAGTTCTCTCATTTTTCAATTTATTTCTTTTTTTAGTACCTTAACATGGGTGCTCCTTGGTATGATTTCTAGCCCAATTGTAAATTGATCCAAGTCAAGCTATTATTTAAGGCTTATTTAGGAAAATAGAATATTTTTGAAAACTAAGTAAAAGAATGTCAAAAAAAGTTTTATTTACAAGAATGGTCAGATTTTTTTAACTGTAATTTTTTTTAGATAAAACTGAATATTTTTATAAGTGTACTATGGTATATATTTATATACCATAGTATTTTTAATATACCATCAGCATACCGTAGTATATTTTTATATATTATTTATGGTATATAGAGTATATTTTTTATACCATCTATGGAAAATATAGTATATATTTTTATATAATTAGTATATCATATTATACATTTAGTATATTTTTATATACCATCCGTGAGAATCATATATCATACCAATATCACACTCAAACCCGTCTCATTTTTCTTCTTCTTCACCTCTCTCGCTGGAGTCCAAATTCTCCACTTTGGAGTTTCAATCTTTCAGAAATCAAACAAGAAATCAAGCTTGTAAAGGATGTTTTCCTCTACCAATTAATATTGTTGATTTCCAAGGATAGGAGTTAATGAGAGAATATAGCAAGGGATTAATATGTGTAAGTATGAGAGAGAGAGAACAATAAACCTTCTGAGTAATAGTTGAGTTGTATTGAATGCGTGCCCTTTTTTTCTTGTTTCATTTATTACACAAACCTTATATAGACCCCTCAATTTTACATAAGTAATAGAATAATAATTAAGGGGGGAATGATTACCGCCCCCTATGACGTCAGAGCTCCTACGTATGAGTGTGATCTCTAGGCGTAATGAAGGGTAATCATTTTACCTGGCGTGGGGCCCATTCTGGCCTTATTTATCACTTCTATTGTCTTGTCTCTAACCATCTAGTCACCAATCTGTCATGGGCACTTGGTGGTTTCTCGTGGCTCGGGCCAATCAATCACAATCACTTGGTGATATATCAACTTGTCTCGTCGAAGTCTCTTAATCACCTAACAGTCATTGCCACCTAGTAATCATTCTGAATTCCTTTCGCGTGTTCCCGCTTTTCCACTGGTTCCTCGGGGCTTGGGTCCTTCTTTTATCATTCCCCCGTGACTTGGCCTTGGCTCTCTCTTTTCCCATTCCTGAAGGTGTGGGTCTCCCGTGAGCCTCTTTTTCTTTGCTCGATCATCTCCCTCTTGTTCACGTGGTATGTGTGGACACTTTTAACCTGTTCACTGCCCCCCACGACTCAAGTATTCTTTTCCCATTTTTGTTCCCTATGGGTCTTTGTTCGTGCTTGGATTGGTCTCCTTTGGATACGTAGCGTAATGAGTGTTTTTACCTGTTCATTTGCCCCCATTGTACTTAACGGGTTCTGACTCATTAAGATACAATGAATGTCTTCGTGCCTGAGTGGGTATTTAGTGGTTTCTACCTTTTTATGGTCTTGTTGCCTTGTAGGACATGCTAAGCATTTATTACGCGCAGAAAAATTAGTCCATTTAAATAATTTAAAATATATGCCATCGTTACCTCGTCCAACGTGCTCCTTGGGAAAGACATGTTATTCCTGCTTCACGTCGTTCCATTTTCCCGTACTCAAGTTTCGGCGGTACACATGTGTGTGCATGACTCTCTTTTAGTTATCGTATGCGTCACTTCGATTACTCGCTCTTGGATGGGGTGTGTTCTCATGGCACACAATTTTTTGCTGTCACTGCGCTGCTCTCCCGTTGCAAGTGACGGTTGGTACTTGTCAGCTTTTCCCATGTCCTTTCATAATTGATTGCCTCTCGTTGCTCTCACGTCCTTTCAGAATTTTGATTGCATCCTATTATTTCTTTCAAATACGTTAGTTCCACTGGATTTTTCCTTCACGTCCATAATGCATATAGGGCATTCGTCTTCCTCATTTTTTCCTTCACGTCCGATCCATCTTCTGTAAGTTCTTCTTCCTTCTTCTTCATCTTCGTTATTCTTCCTTTCTTCTTTGTCGTTACCTTTTTCTTTCCAAATAGACAGGGGAGAAAAATTGTTTTGTACCACGATCCCCTTAGTTAGGAACCATGATCCCCTTAGTTAGGAACCATAATGAGTTTAACTGTTTCATAACTCGTTACCAAGATGCTTTCGCTCTGAATGTAGTTTATAGTTTCAGGGATGCGATACGTAAATCCTTCCCCTACAATACTCCTTATCAAGTCTCCCTAGCTCCCATGTATATAGTGTTAGGGTTAAAACTTCCATTTTCCCCTTTATTTCAGGAATTTTTTTAGCATTTTTCATCTTGCCCCCTCACAGTATGCCCCTAGTACTTACCGGATCCTCTTAGGAATAGAAGCCCTCAATAGGAGACATAACCTTAATATATGAGTAAATGAGATTCGCGCCTTATATACTATAAGAAGGCACAACACTTCTTATTACCTGGATCCTCGCGCCACTGAGAAACGGAGCCTCATGGTTGATGGGGGACTGGGGTGGTGATGGTTGATGGATCGTCCCCAGGTTCGGGGGAGAGTTAATAAGTAGCCAGAGCTCCTTTCATCCTTTTTTTCTTTCTACTTTGTTTTTCTCTCTTTTCCTTTTTTTACCCATTTTTCTTTGTGTAGATTCAATTTTGAAAAAAAGGTCATTTGTCCTGAAAGATGTCGCCGCTTGATTCCTTGCCGCCTACAACTGTCGTGAATGGTATTGGAAAGACCTTCTCGACCCAATGAAAGAGATCGAGGTAGCCATCGCCCGCGTTCGTGAAGCGGATGCCACTGTCCCTTCGACCATTATTCGAGACATGCCTCAGGCCATTCCCATTCCAATCTTCCATCGTGTTGAGCGGTCAAGTTCTTCCTAATTCTCAGAGTCTGAACGGGAGAGAGACAAAAAAGTCGAGGAGGAGAGAGAATGAGAAACGAAGTAGAAAAAGGCTAAGGAGAATCTCTGAAGTAATATGTGGGGAACGGTTGGTGGGAAAAAACACCTAGAAGCGAGGACTTCCAGTATCTATGACAGTGTCCCTGATGATGTCATCCCACACGTTCCCATTTTTGACATCATCCCCCTTCTGCCACAGCCGACCCTCCTGCCCCGTTACCGAAGATTCTCCCATTTAGTAGAGAACTTCCATGCCCCCTCCTCTGCATGCTCAGAAGTCAACCCCTTCTTCTGCCGATCCCCAACTCTGTCTGAGGAAATGGGTGTCTGGAGGTGGCGGCGATACCCGACGGCTCCACCGGTTCCTACAACCTTCAGCATCCTGAAAGATCATTGTTCTTCGCACGCTGTCACAAAAGGGGATTATGTCTGATGTGGATGCTACTGCACTCTGCAAGATGTTCATTTATGATAAGGTCATCGACTTGAGTCACACCCTGATGCAGGTACTCTCATCCTTTCTTTTTTTTTGGTCTTTTTGTCTTCGTATCCTTAATTTTTATGGAATTTTCCCGCTGATCAACACTTGCAAACATTTTTTATATAGTTTGTTACTTATCATAACGGGCTTCAATAGGACATCCATTTTGCGGAGCAGGAGATGGCGGGCTGGCGAAAAAAGGTTATGGAAACCATCAAGGCATATGGCTCCGTTGTTGCTGAACGGGGTGACCAGAAGAAGGTGGAGGCCAAGCTTCAGCAGGTCGTTGCCCATTTGACCGCTGAGTTGGATGTCATCGCAGTAGAACGGGAGAAGCTCGAAAAGTCACTGTGAGAGGCAGAGAAATTTACCGATGTCAATAGGGAGAACTTGCTCATCATCAAGGGAAGGCTGAGCAGAGGCGACTTTGGCTAAGCCAAGCGAACGTGAGGCTGGACTCGAGGCCGAGTACCATGAAATCATTGACGAAGCTGAGGAAATTGCTTATAAAGTAGGCTACCGTGACGCTAAGGCTGACAAGGCTTCCCTGCATGACATATGTTCCTTTTCCTAACGAGCTCGTTGATCCTGAAAAGGTGATTCCCACTTCGATCTCGGACCTGCCTTCCGAGGTGATTCCTATTACTTCTTTAGAGGTGCCCGTTGACATTATTCCTGAGGGGGAGGGGGAGACCTAACAGCTTTCTTTTCTTTTTTCTTTGTGTTTTGGTTTTTACATTTCCTAGATTCCTTCTTGTATTTTTCCTTCATTAATTACAAGGATTTTCTCGTTTCCCTTTATCTAGCTGTTTTCCCTTCTTTATTGCAAGGACTTGGGGTGAAATATTAGGCTAAAATGTTTTCTTTAAAACACTTAAAAAGTTAAAGAGTTCTATCTTTTCAAACACTTAGAAGAAAATACTTAGGCACGGAATCCCCTTTTTAGTAAAGACGTTAGTCTCTTTATCGTGAGGAATTATATATCATGGTAAAAAGATTCCTTTAACACTCAGCAAGATTTTGAAAAGTAGTACTTAGGTGAGTAAAGTAAAGAGTTTCCCTTGGTACATGTTCTCTTTGTGTCCGTTAAGCATCTTTGTCCTCTGCATTGCAAGGACTTAAATACCATAGTAAAAAAAATTTCTTAACACCTAGGATTTTTTTCCAAAACTTTGAATGCTTGGGAGTTTCCCTTTTTCTAAACGCTTGGAAATTTTTCAAAGAATCCTTAGGCATGAAACTTTCTCTTTTTTCTTTTTGCAGTTACATGTTTGCATGTTCTCCTTTCTACCCATAAGGGTGGAACTCCTTTTGTTTTTGTTGTAATGAAGTGGGTTTGTTGTTCTTTCCCCTTTTGTGGTTTTTTCATTTTTCTTTTTTAGAATAGGACTTATGGGATGCTTCTCTCAATGACTTTTTACGCCGTTGGTTCCTTCTGAAAGTAGGACTTATGAACTATCCCTCCCAAGGATTTTTTATGCCCTTAATTCCTTCTAAGAGTAGGATTTATGAATTGTCCTTCCCAAAGGCTTTTAGGCCCTTAATTCCTTCTAGGAGTAGGACTTATGAACTACCCCTCCCAAGAACTTTTAGGCCCTTATTTCCGTTTAGTAATGAGAAAGTTGACACATGAATTTTTATATGGAAAACCCGTTATTGGAAAAAACCACGAAAAATATGAACTTTTACATTCTTTAAACAAAATATTTTCTCAGATGAGCCACATCTAAGGTTTTTGTAGTACCAGGCCTTCTCCCGTTTTCAGACGGTAATAGCTGCTTCTTCCTATTTCACTGATGATGTACGACCCCTCTCATGTTGTCCCGAGTTTTCTTTCTGTTTGGAAGCTTTTTCTTAGGAATAGGTCTCCCGTATGAAATTCTTGTTTCTATACTTTCTTCTAGAAATAAGATCTACTGTTCTCATTGTAATGGACCATTCTGATCAGGGCCTCTTCTCGTCGTTCCTCTAGTTCATCAAGGTCGTTCCTTAGGAGTTCTTTTTTCTGTTACTCATCTAACCTGGATCTTATGGTAGGGCTCTTGATTTCAATGGGGATGACTCATTCCGCTCCATATGCTAGGGCGAACGGTGTTTTACCCGTTGTCTCTAGGAGTTGTTTTGTACGCCCATAGTACTATTGACAGTTATTCCACTCATTTTCCTTTAGCGGACTCCAACGGTTTATTCAAATTATCAAGTATGATTCAGTTTGACCTATCTGCTTGCATGTTCCCTTATGGATAGTAAGGCGTGGAGAATCAGTTGATGATCTTCAAATCTTCACATAACATTTTCACTAGGTTCCCAGTGAATTGAGGTCTGTTGTCAGACACTAAGATCTGGGGGATCCCGTACCTGCACATTATGTTTTTCCACAGGAACCCTTTTACTTCTTCCTCGTGAATTCTGGTGAAGACTTTAGCCTTAAATAATTAGTTGCCACCAGCAAGAAGCGCTTTTGGGCGAGCGCCATGGGGAACTGCCCAACAATATCTAGAGCTCATTGTATGAATGGCCAAGGGCTGGCCATGATTTTGAGCTCTCCAGGGGCCATTCTGGCTACAGTCGCAAATCATTGACATTTGTCACATTTTTTCGCGTACTATTTGGTATCTTGATGTATTTTGGGCCGTTAGTATCTTGCATTCATAAATTTATGTGCTAATGATCTGACCCTTGTCTGATTCCCGCATATTCTCTCGTGAATTTATGGTAACACATATTGGGCCTCCTTTTCCCATAGACATTTTAGGTACAGACCTTTCAAAGGTGTTCTTATGTAATATCTCATTTATCATTATGTACCTGGCGCCCTGCTGTGCACCTTCCTTACAAAGAGTTTATCTTTTGAAAGTGTCTCTTCTTTAAGGAAACAGATTATGTTGTCCTGCCAGTTGGGTTCCCTTTCCGTTTCTATATCAACCACACCACTCCATGGAAGTATGTTGCTTGGTTCTTCCAAAAATTCTACGGGGATGTTCTTACTAGAATCATAATGATGATCTCAGATTGTCCTGTGCATCGGTGTGACCGTTCTCAGCTCTCAGGATTTATTGAATCACGTAGTCTTTTAATGTACTTAGGAGACCTTTTGCCCATTGAAAGTAATTCATCATCCATTCATCTTTCTCTATGTACTCTCTCGTGACCTGTTTCGCGATTAGCATAGAATCACAAAGTATCTTTACATCGGTTACCTCGTATTCTCATAGTAGGGATACTCATGTGATCAATGCTTTATACTCTCCTTTGTTGTTTGATACGTTGAATTCGAAGGATATGGAGTGTTCTAGTGTTTTCTCAAAGGGAGCTTGTATCACTACTCCCGCTCCTGCTCCTCTGTTGTTTGATGCACCATCAACGAAGAGTTTCCAGGTCCTGTCTTCATCTTCCCGTTGAGGTCCTTGCTCAACTTCCCATTTTATTTGAAATTTTGGGTTCGTAACTGATGTCAAGCTGGCTCAACTCGATTGACCATTTTTCCATCGTCCTACTTGCCTCTCTTGAATGTAGAAGGCTCTTAATATGTGAATCAGTTAGCACTTTGATGCTATGGGCCTAAAAATATAGTCTTCATTTCTGTGCGGCAGTTACGATGGCCAATACCATCTTTTCCACTGTATGTATCTTGTTTTAGCCGCCACAAGACTTTTTCTTGTGAAGTAAACAAGCTTATGCTTCCTTTCCACTTTCTTGATTAGTACGGCGCTGACTGCCCTCGCTGAGTCGGCAACGTACAGTGGAAGCTGCTCACCAGGAGTTGGTTTGGAGAGCAAGGGGGAGTTGTTAGGTATTCCTTGATCATAGCTAAGGCTTATTCGCATTCTTCGTTCTAACCTTTTGTGGAGTTCTTTCGTAACCTTTCGAAGAAAAGTTTGCTTCTATCCGTTGACCTCGAGATGAATCTATTCAGAGCGGCTATCTTCCAGTCAACCCTTGGATTTCCTTTAGGTTTTTTGGAGATTTCATTTCTACGATTGCCTTTACCTGTTCTAGATTCACCTCGATCCCCCATTACATCATTAGGTGTCTGAGAAATTTTCCCGTGGCTACTCCAAATGGAAAAGGCTGCTTCGAGGTTCTGAATGCGATCTCCTCATTTCCTACTTTTGACCAACATGTCGTCAACATAGACTTCCATGTTTTTCTTGATCTGTTCACGAAAGACTTTGTTCACCATCCTTTGATAAATTGCACCTGCGTTATTCAAACCAAAGGATTTGTTCACCATCCTTTGATAAATGAAGGAAGTGTTTTCTTGATCAGCTTGGAACATCTCCACCTAATTTTAGCCTGAGTAAGCATCCATGAAGCTGAGAAGTTCGTGCCTTGAAGTGTCATCAAACATTTGATCTATCTTTGGCAACGAGTACTCGTCTTTAGGACATGGCTGGTTTAAGTCAGTGAAGTTTACGTAGATCCTCTACTTCTCATTTTTCTTCCATACCATCACCATGTTAGCCAGCCATTTGGGGTAGTTCACTTCCCTGATAAAATCTTCAAACAAATAACATGTTTGACATGAAATAATTTTCCGTTAAAAGTAAATTAAGGATGGACATGGTATAAGTGAAGAATCGACTACCAAGAATTTTTTTACTTCTTCTTTGATTGCCCAGTTCCGTTCAGGGGAGAAAATTCTCTTCCTTTGTTTTACTGGTTTTATAGTAGGGTCCGTGTTCAGTTTTAGATATATGATTTCCTCTAGAATGACAGGTATCTCCTACGTGGTAGCCATGAACACATATTTGTTTTCTCTTAGGAATTTCATCATCCTTTCCTTTTCTTTTTCCTCGAGGCGGACGCTGATGTTTGTCAATTTTTGGGTTCATTCTTTCAAGCACACGGGCTCCGTTTCCTCCCCCACGTCGCACCTCAATCCATCTTACCCATTCTCCCGTGATTTCTATAAGTTTGCGGGTCTTTTTCCCTCAACCTTCTTCTTAACGGATTCCAATACGGTCACGGAACAGATGCGAGCAGTGGCCTGATCACCTTTTATTGTCTTCACTCCTCTTGGTGCCGGGTATTTTAACACTTCATAGAAAGTTAAAAACACGACAAGGATAGCGTTGTACGTGGATGATGTGCCCAATACCATGAATTCAATCATATAGTTGAAAGGGTTCGTTTTCACTAGGAGGATAAGGGTTCCTTCCGAATAGATGATGCCCTAGTCCATTAAAAGTTGCGAAGTTCCTTGAAGTTTTTGCTCTCCCTTTGATATCTTTTGTGCGGTTGCCCGGTACAGGATGTTCACTGCACTCCCATCGTCGGACTCTCCTCAACAAGCATGTGCCTACTTGTATTGAGATGACTAGGGCATGATTGTGATGCTCGTCATGTTTCAGGACCAGATTTCCAAACATCAACGGCGGATTCCTGTTGACACCCAAAGATCCTTCTAGTCACCATTTTAGCATCGACTTTTTACAGTATATCTTTCTTTCCTTCTTAGTGGTTCCTTTCTGCTCTGTTAACACGATGACCGTGTCAACGATGTGGAGGCGTTGTTTCCCGTTGTCTCATTTATCTCCTCCTTGACTGTCTCTTTTCGCTTCTCATTTCTGCTATTCTCTTTTCACAAATTGATGAAGGTACCCATATTTGATCAGCTGTTCAATGTGATCTTTAAACTGAAAACAATCCCATGTCTAATGCCCATTACTTCTGTGGTGGGAATAATACTTGTCTTTGTCCTTATAAGTTGGTTCTTTAGTGAGCGGGGCTGGCTTTTTAGCCAAGGTTTATATTTTATTGTTTCCAATATTTAGTTGATCGGGATGGTCAATGGTGTGTAAATTTTATCACTTGGGTGCACTCTGTCGGAGTCCTGTCTTCGGTACATGTTTCTTCCCTGCTTGACATCTTTCTCATTTTCTCTTTTCGCTCTGTCATACTTCATTTTCTCAGGTTTCATGCTCATTTCCCGCTTTCGTGACTCTTCCTTCTCCCGTTCAGCTACCATTTCCAGGCTCCTTAATTCCTCTTCTAGCGTGATGTAGGCCTGCACCCATTGACAGATCTTCGAAGAAGGGTGACTCTGGGTCCAAACCCCGCCTTAAATCTAATCCGGTGACCCGATCGTCACAATTTTTTACCTTCGCCATCTCATCTTTGAAGTGGTAGGTGTATTCTTGTAGATATCCTCCTTCTTTAGTGATTGTTAGAAGATATTATGAGTCCTCCATGACCGCCTCGTAAGTAGAGTATATTTCCATGTAAACGGATGACATGACAGCGAATTTTATGACAGAGTGCACATCGGCAATGAGTGATACCATTTTAGAGTCATCTCGTCCAAGCTGTTGTGGAACATCCTGCACATCAGCTTGTCGTCATACTGGTACAGGGCTATATCCTATCTGAAATGTCGAAGGTCGTCTACATGGCCTGTCTTTCCTTCAAAGCACTTAAATTTGGCAGAAATGAACCTTTTAGGTACGGATACCGCTAGGATTTCAGGACTTAACAGGGTTCGGGTAAGAGATTGGAAATCAATTTTCCCATAGTCCTAAGATTTTTCTCGTTCTTCGAGCTCTCCCGGTTGTTCGCGGGGATGTGTTTGGGAGGAATATAAATAAAGAGGTCAGCCTCCTACATGATGACAATGATGCAACAACATGAGGAGTCATTGAAAGACTACATGAATTGTTTCAACCTGGAATCCCTGTAGGTTGATAACGTCAGTGAATACATGATGGTGGTCGCACTAAGGAGTGGGACTACTCATCCCAAGATGAGGTGGTCGATGGTTAAACATGATCTTGTCTCTCTCGCTAAGCTCAAAACCAAGATCCGAAGGTACGTAAGTGCTGAGGAGGTGATCCGAGCCGAGAGAGAACTGGAGCATCCAAGCATCAGAAACTCCCAAAAGGGGAAATAATTGTGGAAGGATAAACGAACTCGTCGTTCCAAACCCTCTAACCCAGCACCTACCTCATCGGAGATCCGCGCACACCTCACATGCCGGTACGACGAAAGGAATCTTATGGCTAGTCAGTTCATCACCAACATCCCCCTCACTGCCAGATGGGAGGAAATTTTCAACATCATCTAGGAAAATAGCCTGTTAAAGCATCCCCACCTGAGGAGAAGAAGGATACCAACAGGTATTGCCGGTATCACAATGACACTGGGCATAACATGGAAGGATGGTTTGACCTTCGTGAATAGATTGAGGCCCTAATCTAGAAGTGGTACCTCAAGGAATTTGTTGCCGCCTGTGTGAACCGTGGGGACAACAGCCCTTTAGGAAAGAAAGAAGGGTGGATAGGAAAACCAAGCAGAGAGCTGACCGACTTCGCAGCCCCATGAGGGAAATCAGTATGATATTTGGGGGTTCAAGTGCTTCGGACTCCTACTAGAAGCAGAAAGCATATGCTCGAGAAGTGGGATACCAAGTGGTTTTTAACGTCCTCCCACGACCACCTCAAGCCAAGGCAGAAGGAGTAATCACATTTAAAGAGGAGGAGGCTCACCAGATTCATCAACCGCATGTTGACGCGCTGGTCATCTCTCTGGTGATAGCCAATATTAAGGTCTGGCGAACCTGGTAGATGACGGGAGCTAAGCCAATGTGCTGAACTACTCAGACTTCTTGCAGATGGGGTTAGACCCTAAGAAACTCTGTCTGTGCTTACCACTTTGGTAGGATTAGACGGGCATGAGATCGTCCCTAAATGAGGGATAGAGCTCCCCACCACCCTCATTACGATCTTACAGCTCGCCACCAAGCTAGTGGAGTGCACAATGGTAAGATGCAACGAGGTATACAACGCCATCATCGGCATGCCAACCATCTATAACTTCAAGGCAATCCCCTCCACATATCATGGGGCGATGAAGTTCCCCACCCTGTGGGTGTAGGATCAGTCAAGGGAGACCAGAAGACGTCAAGGAAATGCTACGCTACAACGCTCAATAGGAAGGAGTCGACAATGGTGGGGGGACTAGTATAAGAAGGAACTTTACCCCGTTAAGAAACAAAAGAAAACTCGTTCAGCGTGGAATAATGAAGGAAAGAGTGAGGACTAGTGAGCACTCTAGCTTAGTAGTCGGGATAAATAAAAAGTGATGAATGATGAGCACTATAGCTCGAAAGTGGGGATAAACAAAAAGTGATGACTGGTGAGCACTCCAGCTCGACAGTCGGGATAAACAAAAAGTGATGACTGACAGGCATTCTAGCTCGATAGTCGGGATAAGCAAAAAGTGATGACTAGCGAGCACTCTAGCTCGATAGTCAGGATAGACCAATAGTGATGTATGCCGAGCACACCAGCTCGTCAGATGAGAAATGAGCTCTAGTCAGCCAGTCAGTCAGTATTAGAAGGTAATGACTGGCTCAGCACTCTAGCCAACCTGTCAGGATAAAAAAGCAATGTTTGCTGAGTACACCGACTCGTCATACGAGAAGGAGCTCCAGATAAAAGGAGGAACATCCAATGAAACTCCAAAAAGGAGAAGAGAAAAAACTCTAATTTGAATAGAAGATGGCTGAAAATGCTGCTCAACCCAACCTCCTCCAAATGGAGCAACTATTTTGGAAACGAAATGACAAATGATGAATAGTAAAAAGGCAAGAGAGAGGTAAAGCCATTAAAGAAGTCATATCATCATTAAAAAAAGAAATAATACATGCAAGAAATTATTATTACAAAAGTGATGAAACTCTAGAGGTTCCAGCAAGAACTCTAAACGCGCTCCGATGACGGGGTTAAGTCCCCTCAGGCTGACTCGAAGGTAAAGAGGCTCCCTTCACGACAGAATCACCTGGGACAATAATAAGAGGCTAGGAACCATCCGGATCAACAAAACCAGGGCCTCAAGGGCAAGGCACAGGTCCAGAAGGAAATTTGAGGAAGCTCAGGTCTAGCTTAGGGTAAGCGTCAACAATCTTGTCTCGGCAACTATCGTAGCCAATGGAGAACTCCAGGAGAAGGGCAACATTGAATTCAGGGGATTCTTTGAAATCCTCTAATTTTCGGATGACCTCCCTCTCTCAATTCTTAGCTCGAACGAGCCTCTCCTCCTGAAGGTGGAAATTATTCAACAAGGTGTTCTCCTGCCAACGAAGACTCACGATGACCTTATCACGTCATGTTGTCGAGCCTCCAGGTCCCAACAGACTTCTTTTGCTCAAAGCAACTCCTCATCAAGGCTTGTTGTCCTCCCCGCCGCAACGCGGAGCTCCTCAATCTCTCTCGTCAGTCGTTCATTAGCATTTTGGATGGATTCCCACCTTTTAGTCGCGAAGGCGATTTCGACCTCATACCTCGAAGTGGCCTTAGTCGACACAAACATAGTGGACTAGTAACGGCCAAAATGCACCAACATCGTGGCATTATAGGCAATAACCTACAGAAAATAAACTAGCAAGTAAGGAAACGACAGATAGACATAAGAAGCAAGCTATGTTGTCGACAGTTCGAGAAGGATCAATCATTCAAGGAAAAGGAGAGAGTTTTTTTACTTTATTCTTTTTTGAAACTTTCTACTTACAGATCCTGATATAAATCGAGATCATTATCAAGATCAGAATTTGTGGAATGCATGCTTTTATTTTGAACACAGTGTACAAGTTGTAACCATGTTTTTGTGAAACTCATTTTCTTTCTTTTTGTTAGCCTGCATCAGTAAAATTTAAACATTGGTAGGTTGGAGAATAATATTAAAAAAATAATTTCATTTATAGCATGAAAGTTGAATTGAAGTTTTACTTGACACGCTTCTTTAACATATTTTGAGACGTGGCATCCAGTTAAAATCTCGACTTCGTAAAAGATTGTCACACACGCCTCTGTATTTTCATCCATTACAATCATTTTTAGCACATATCTTATTGTATAAGAAACTTTAGCAGTGTTATAGCTTGTACATTGTGTTCAATTTGCAGCTTTCAAACCATGGTTGGTCCTTGATTTGTTAATTTTGTCGTTGATAATATCTTCCAATGAAAACAAGACCATAACTAAGTTTTGTACGTTGATTGCGAAGAACAAAACTTATCTTATTATCAACAGAAATGTCATATCCTTAGATAAATGAGCATGAAGAGATCGAAATCACCATTTTATCAAATACAATCATCAAGGAATTAGATGAACCCATTGCTGTTGTACAACAATCATTTGTTGAATTCAATGACATTCAAAGTATAAATGGCGGCAAACAATTATTTGGTAAATAATATTTACTGCATAAGTTGCTATATTATATTCTTCTCTATGTTTTTTAAATTTCATACTAATCATTCTGTAATGAGATAACTTTCAACATTAAATTTCAGAGGACTAACGGACGAACAATAAAGAAAAGAGAGATTAATCTCTTAAATAACAAGTGAGGATATTTTGACAGCAACAATTTTTTTAAACTGATTTTTCTGTTACTTCTTAAAAAAGGAGATAGTCCACAAAATTAATAGTATGAGGAGACTTATACAATAAGATATAAGCTAAAAATGATTGTAATGGAAGAAAATACAGAGGCATATGTGACAATTTTTTATGAAGTCGAGGTTTTAACTAGATGTCACGTCTAAAAATATGTTAAAGAGGCGTGTTAGTTAAAATTTCAATTCAATTTTCATGTTATAAATGAAATTATTTTTTCAAATTATTCTCCAACCTACTAATCTTTAAATTTTACTGATACGGGCTAACAAAAAGGAAGAAAATGAGTTTTATAAAAACATTGTTCTATGTCAAGACAAATAATTTATGTCAAGACAAAGAATTCATTTTCCTGATCAAAAGACAGAAGGAGATCAAACAAGAAAACGCATAACGGTTAAAGAAATTTGTAAGAACACAAGAAAAAATGAAAGGAGGAGCAGTTTTAGAAAGTAGTAAGAAAATCAAGATAGACAAATGATCATTGAAGTGTTTTCCAATGCTTTTATTAAAATATTAATTAAAAATATTATTATGACTGTTACCTCTTATTAGTATGCACTGTTTGATATTTTTTCCTTATTATTGATATATGTAGGAAAGTGGGTTGGCAGTGAAATCAAAAAATAAAATTAAATACATATGCAACATAACTCTTTTAGCATATTATATTTCCTATGAGGCAAGTAACCAATTAATAACAAAGAAGAAACAAATCAGATAGTCAACTCCTAAGAAATAAGTTGGGCTAAATTCAAGCAAACATCTAATCAAATTCCTAATACTCATGCTACATATTAATTTCTTTAATTAAATTTTTTTGAAAATTCATCAACACTCAACAGATATCATTCAATAATTTCCGTCATAAACTACATCAACACTCGACAGAACATTCAATAATTTGTATTGAAACCAAAACGGAAATTATTAAGGAAAATATGTTTCCTCATTATTGATACCGAAACTGAATACACAAATAATTTCCTCATTATTGATATGAATACATTCAATAGTTTCCTTAATAAATTATTTGTATACACAAATAATTTCCTTAATAATTTCATTCGGGGGTAAGGGCTATAGATCTTTGATGCAGAGTGAAATACACTCACCAGATTAAATTCATCAGCAACAAATCTCATGTATGTGAAGCGAAGACATCTAATTATTCATAATGATCCACTTCTTCGGATAAAGCAGATTCGATGATATAACATGATGGCTCCAAACCATTACTTTTGAGCAATCTTGCAGTAAACCTTCCATTTGACTTTCATCCTCCAAAAGTTGTTCGATAAAGGTACTCGCCTGTAAATGCAAAAGTAATATGATGCAATTGTTTAAGCTAATCCATCCTAGCTTATTCGTCAAATCATCCATATTTTTAGGATTGGTGGAGTATGCATTAAGTGATAGTAGACAAACGATAATAGAAACTCAAGAAGTTAGAACAAGGAAATAATGTATTTTCACAAAAAAAATATTGAGGAACAAAATTGTAGAAAAAAAATTAGGAAAGACATCAAACTAAGTTCAAAATTGTAATGGAAAATACCTCCTACATTTATTGTTATCCAAAACATTATTTGATATTATTACATAATAAATGTATAATGACAGCTTACATTTTAAATATAAAAACCCTCTAACGGTACATTTTTCCTTTATAAAGTATACCAATAAGGTAAGACACAAATAATAAAGGCTACTGAAATCTTACATGAAAATTGGAATATAGAGCATAAAAATATACATAAGTCGTGTTGTGGTCAGAAATCCTGTTTCTACAATTGTTCTCTGATTAAGACAAATAGATATAAGTGTATTATTCCTATTTTCTTTAAAATTTTAGTTCTTTTTTTAAGAAATGACATGCATTTAGTTATTATTGTTAGAACCAGACAATACACAAGTTCGATATTCTAGATTGCTAGATTACTAGATTTGCGTTCTATTAAACGAAAATTATAATGCATGTGCAATTGTAACATGAAATCAATTAGAGTGGATTAGAGAAGACCAAATACCTTAGGCAGAGGAGGATCAAGCTTTGAGACCAAGTAGATTGAGTATTTTTCTGGTTTATATACAACGGAATGATTCAATAAGTTTATGAAAATCCTCTAGGAAGAAATGAAACTTTATAAAGAATGGAAAAGGAAACTGGTGAAAAGCTTTTAAATAGAAAGAATGCATGATAGAAAAAATGGTTGGACTGTAGTGCAAATCAAATCATGTGTGCAACTCTAATAGAATAAGTTTTTAATGATTTCCCACACAAACAATCAGTGTGCACCTAGAATAGGTTTCAAGATTTCTCACTCAAGCAATGAATGTACACCTATAGTAGGTTTTATGATTTCCCACACAAACAATTAATGTAAATTTGTCAAATCACTAGAAACAATACAATTTGAAGGATAAATTTGTACCAAAAATTAAAAGGAAGTCAAAAAACACTTATCGATCTCACTAATACCACCAACTCTCTAAACCAAAGTGGTCCCCACCTCAAAGTGATAATGTAGACCCACTCTTTCAAATTACTCTTCACATGAGATAAAAAATAATAAAAATTAAAAATTAAAAGAAAGAAAGAAATAACCTAAAAACAATAGAGATAAAATTGTATAAAAATTAAAAGAAAGAAAAGAAATAGTCGTCCATCGCACTCACCAATACCCACTTTTTCATGATTTCCCATGTGCGCATGCCAACTTACTAGAAACAATAACGATAAAATTATAAACAATGAATGAAATGTGGTTTTTCAACACTTAAATAACAAAGTAAATATTTTATTTCTCATAGCCATAACATGGTGGGAGTAATTGAAAGACTAGATTGTTAACAACCAAGATTGCCATCTCCATTATAATTTCTCCACCAACAGTAACTCTAGAAAAAATCAAAGACTTTAGTCCAAGAGAAACATGGATTATAAGAAAATAAAAATACAGCAGCCACTAAGAAAGCATACTTCATTACACTAAAAGAAAAGCAGAAAAAAAACAAAAAAACAAACATCATGATATTTGATTCGGAAGTTCATTCACTAATTACTTAAGTCAATAATTATTTATGCATTCCAAAGTCAATGCAGTTCTAAATACTTTAACAACAAAAGTTAGAAACAGAAATAGAGATTGTTCAAAAACAAAAGTAAACACAGTTGCCAAATCTGGTTTGTGACAAACTCTCTATCCATATCGTAATTTTGCACATGCTTCTAATCACAATAGTTTAATTAAAAATAATTTAAATGCAACTCGCACATCACTGACCAATGATTTTGAGCCAACTGCATTCCAACCGTTGGTAGACGCGTTCAAAAATGCTTCTGCATACCAATTCAAGAGATATTAAACAACATAATTGGAGAAGCCCTATCATCAGCTTGGTGGTAAAATATACAAAGGTAATCAATAAATCTAGAAGGTTTACTCGAAGGAAGGAATTTTAGATTGACTCAATTTATTTTCTTTTGTCATATTACTTTTGATCCAGAATTGAATAAGATAGTTTCATTAATGCAAAAGTAAAATTTCTATAGAAAGGTTAGTAAAACAAAAAGGATGTGAAAGTAAAATTTCATATTAGTTGAAGACAAAAAGGTCATGAGAAAAATACGGTGGCCAGAGTAGTTCAATATTCCTTATCATTTTGTTTCTGAGAAAATATTTAGCATATAAGTAGATATGGTTCTAAGTTTAATACGAACATTCCTAGACAGAGTGCCTAAAAACCATGTAAAATAATATACCATGTAAAAGATAAGAACAAACAAGCATAAAAAATTTCGTAATAAAATCAATTCTATTTACACCGACTGATGACCTAAACACATTCAATGAGACAAGAAACAAATAATGAAAACCCTCACTCTATGACGATTTGAAGAAAAAACATGCCAAACATAAAACATGTTGTTAGGTAGCTACTGCATCAACTAAGAAAGAACATAAATTTCCATGTAATTTAAGAAACTACCAGGCACCTCAAGAAGAGTATCTACACTCAGTTCAAACATGCAAAACATAAACTTCAATATTTACATGCAAACCAAGCCGATGAAAAAAATGCAGAGCAAACAGAAAAACTCATGGTTCAAACCCTCTCTCTCTCTTTGCATGTGCCCTTTTCTGGCCCCAATCTGCCTCTCAAAACCATAGGTAGTCTCAGAAAAAAAAATAGTGGAACTGAACCAAGAAGGTATAAATATGGAAGAGAAAAAATAAAAAATAATCAACTGAGGAAGAGAAACATATCGAAGAGAAAAGTCAGCGGAAGAGAACTAACCTTCACTTGGATGAAACAGACTAAGGGGAAGTAGAAAAAATCACCATTTTATCTACGAGAAAACACAGAATAATGAGTGAATCAAAGATAGAGACAATGAAGAGAGAAGACCTAACAACGGCGAAGGGAAACGTCGAACATCGAATCATCATCTCTTTCTCCCACTGCACACAATGACCCAACGTAATAAAGCCCAAATATGAGGGGCAATCTTGACATCAGGAGTGTGAGAACTGTCCCTTTTATTATAGAGTAAGAAATGGATTTGGGTACTGGGTTTACCTAACGTATCCATCTGTAAAAAAATTGAACTAAATACCCAAAAAATGGACCCGTGTTATTGGATTATACTTCATATATACACATTATTTTCCAATGTATTAATCTATAAAAAATGTTATTTGACTAATTATCCTAATTGGGAGTCAACAATACTATTATTGGATTATGAGATAATGTTAAATGATCTTATTAGATTATGCTTTTCTTATTTTTGTGGAGTATGTTTTAATCTTTTAAATTAAATAATATTTAATCATTTAGAACTCAAGCTATTAATATATTAAAAACATTATGCCTTCTTATTCATTTATATGAATTGTGTAGGAAGATAAATAGTATACCAAATAAAAAGAATTATTCTGAATTAATTATTGAATAATGAAGAGAGAGAATTCAATACTCTATTGATTCAAGAAATAAAAGGAAGGTTGCAGAAAGCAGTTCTTCAAATAACAAATCAAATATTGATTTAACAATCAAATGACGACAACAAACCTATGAAAACCAAGGTTTGTAATTTACAAAATATATTGCCATGTTATTTTCAAGAGTAATGAGTCTATACTTTCTTATTATATTGTTTGGTTCTCTCATCATGGGAATTAATGTTTGACCCAGCTTGCACATCGCAGCATAAGCTTAAATATCATGCATCATGTACTTATTACGATGCCAAGAAACTTGAGTACGAACCACCTACATTTTGCTGTTATAATGGTCAAATCCGTCTTGCTGACATTGAAGTACCCAATAAGTTAAGATCTTTGTACACCTCCCAAACTTACGAATATATTATGTTCAGGAAAAATATTAGAGCATATAACAACATATTTTCATTCACATCATTTAGAGCGAAGTTGGATAAGAAACTTGCCTCATCTTAAAGGTGTTTTGTACATTCAGAGTCAAGCCCAAGTATATCATGACCTTCCAAGTTTGATACCTGAAGATGGTCTAAAATTCGTTCAACTAAAATTTTATGATACTGAAAATGAAGTTCAGAATAGGCTTAGAATTTTGAAAGAAGCAGGTATTAATGAGTCAATCGTAAAGGATTTATTTGAAGTGCTTCAAAAAAATCCATAAACACAATTCTTTCGAAGGCTCTCAAATTTCTCTCACTAGAAGATTTGAAATTATGAATTCTTGGTTCAGTAAAGTTGGATCAACAATTATATGATTCACCAACATCAAATCAAGTTACCTCTATATAGATTGAAGGAAACAATGACAACATACCTTATGATAGAGATATTATAGTCCATGCACTCTCAGAAAACCGTCACAGGATAAATCACTATTATAGTTATTATGATTCACTTCAGTATCCTTTATTATTTCCCAGAGGTGAAGTTGGGTGGCACCAAGACGCCAAAAGATACCACATTAACAATCAAAGGGTGAAATCTAACCACAGTCCCAGAGAAGGCATTTCAAATATTCATTTGTGTAATTCTTCATATTACATCATACAACGTTAACAACAGCTGCTATTTGTAAACTTTTATTGTTAAATTCAAATTGATCCCCTACAGCTTTCATGAACGATTAATTTGGCCTCCAAAGTTTTTAATTTGTGGACTTTATCCCTACAAATTCAAAATCTATGCAACTTATCCCTTGAAGAATTAATTTGAAAATATATCATGATTTACACATGATTGATATTTCTAACAACCTATTAGGAAACAATTTTAGAATTTTTCTAATTTGTATCATGTATTCACCATGGTAGTAGTTTCGTCCAATGAATTTAATTTCTAAAGGAAATCATTGTATACTTTTTATATGGGTATTTCACATGGGAATTTTGACGAGGTATCATGTAGAGAGTATTATTGTTTCAAATTACAAATTAGGTCATCAACAGAATCAATCCTTCTTTTAGCAGGTCACCTTCTCCAAAATTACATAGTTGATATGTATATAAAATTTGAGACTACAAGACTTGACTTTTACAAAATACAACAATCACATATAAGATCATAAATGCATCAAGGAATCGTGGATATTGTAAATGCAGGTGAAACACGTGGATACTCGGATGAAACACGTGGAGATAAAGTTGTAAAAAGAATTATTCTTCTAGCATCATTTATAGAAGGTCCTAGGGATATGCGGCACCAATACTTAGATGTAAAGGATTTGGTTTAGATATTTGGAAAGCCAGACCTCTTCATAACTATAACATGTAACTCAGATTGGAAAGAAATCAAGGATGAGTTAAAAGAATGGCAATGTCCTCAAGATAGATCAGATTTGACATCAAGAGTGTTTTGAGCTAAGTTATATTATCTTAATGATCAACTTTTCAAGAAGGAGATATTTGGATGCGTCGTGGCGTATGTTTATGTAATGAAATTCTAAAAAAGAGGTCGTCCACATGCACATATGTTGTAAAACTAGGATGCGCGTGCCACGATCCATCTGTGCTAGAAACTCTAAAGCTGCACAGTCCGTGTTTCTTGAACTTAAAACTAGAATGCGAAGGGTAAACCCTGTCACACTTGTAGGTATCTGAATAAGCTTCGATTTGATATCTTATCAAGTGACAATATTATTAATGTAGAACAATTTGACAAATACGCGTCAGCAAAAATTCCATACAAGGGTGAAAAGCCAATCCTCCATGAGGCTGTTGTCAGACACATGTTACATGGACCATGCGGTCAAAATGTTAAGAATGTCCCTTGCATGGTAAATGGAGAATGTCGATTCCATTATCCTAGACTATTCTATGCAAAGAATTCTCAAGGAAAAGATTCTTACCCAATTTATAGATGAAGAGACGACGGAAAAAAGGTAAATGACTAGCATTTTAGTGACTTTAACATTATATAATAGTTTACCACAATACTAAGATAAAATTGATGGGTGCTCCACGTTTTGTATTTGAGTTAATTGATTTTATCTCATAACACTTTTAGGTGAAAACCAGGAATTCAACTTTCAGCAACCAGTGGGTAGTCCTTTATAATCCTATCTTCTTGGGTGATATAATTGTCATATGAACGTCAAAGTTTTCTATAATATCAAAGTTGTGAAGTATTTGTATAAATATATATACAAAGGACATGATAAGGCAACAATTTTTATATCTCAAGATGCTCATGATAAAACAGTTAATTAGATATAAGATTTTCAGGATGCAAGATGGGTATCTGCACAAGAGGCTATTTGGAGAATATATGATTTTAAGTTGAAAAAAAATTCTCTAGCTCTCATCAATCTACAATTGCACCTACCGAATAGACAATTAGTTTTATACTAGGAGCATCAGAATCTAGACCATATCATTCATTTGGAACATGTGGCACAAACGGTGGTAACAGAATTTTTTGAGATGTGTAGAAGACATGAATCAACAAGAAAATTACTATACAAGAAATTTCTATAACATTATGTGTGGAACAAGCAATCAAAGATATGGACACCAAGGAAAAAATGACATGTCATATCTAGGATTAATGGAGCAAACCCAGTTGAAGGGGAAAGATATTACTTAAGATTATTATTAAATCATGTCGTGCGACCAACATCTTTTAATTATGTTCTAACAGTTGATGGCATTCGATATGCTACATTTAAGGAAGCAACACAAATAGAGGACTCCTAGAATATGATAAAAGTATTATTTAATGTCTTGACGAAGCATCAACATATCAAATTCCCCATGTAGTTAGAAAACTTTTTGCGACATTGTTGGCACACTATGAACCTATAAAAGTGAGATCCTTATGGGACTCCTAATTTGAAATTATATCAGAAGATTATAAATTGCATAATACTTCTGAAGGCTTACATGTACAGTGCACATTAAAGATTGTAAATTTATTTCTACAATCTATGGGAAGAAAATCGAAGACTTTGATCTACCAGCCATCAAGAATAATGACAGCAACTCCTTCAATACAAGAGAGATAAAAGAGGAATAATCTATAAAGGTACCATATGAAGATATCATTGCAGCATCAAAACTAAACACAGAGCAAAAGATAGCATTTGATTGTATAATTAAATGAATTCGAACAGGTCAACTGGATATTTTTTTGTTGATGGTCCTGGGGGAACATGTAAAACCTTTATATGTCGTACATTAGACTCAATGTCTGATGTATACATATTCATTGGCTATGCTCCAGAGACTAGATGTGGGTACTTTTATAGTCACAATGATCAAAATATGTTTGTATCGACAAATACCACTTTCCTTGAACACGACTATATGAAAAATGATTGATCTATTTCAAATACTAATAGGCCAAATTGCAAAAGTTAGAGAAAAGAGGATGGATGAAACACTCAATGGGAGTATGACGTGGAGCATGACATGGAGTATGATAGCATATATGGAGCATCACGTGGCGTCCAACATGGCAGTCTACATGGGACATGTCATGGCGTCCAACATGGAAGCCCACATGGAGCATGATTTGGCATCCAACATGACATCATACATGAACCATGACATGGCATCCAACATGACAGACGACATGGAGCATGATGTGATATCCAACATGGCAGCCTACATGGAAATGACATGGTATCCTACATGATGATGTATATGAAAATACACAAAAATATGTTTATTATTAGAGTCAACGATTATTTTTTTAAGATTGTTGGTGGAAGGAACAAGCTACATGCTGGCTTCAGATAGGTCATTTTATTTGCTAATTGAATTGAGACATTCTTAATCAATAAATGCTAACCAAAAGCTCTCGCTACAGCAACCTCTGGTGTTGCTACTGCAATTATACCTGGATGATGAACATCACATTCAAGATTTAATATACCACTACAAACAAATGAATCAACAATTTATAATATATCAAAATAAAGTAGTAAAGCTGAGTTGATTAGAAGAGCAAAGTTGATCATATGGGATGAAGCACCAATGCTAATGTGATTCACGATTGAGACAGTGGACAAAACTTTACAAGATATGATGGATAATTATGAACCATTTAGTCGAAAAGTTCTTATTTTCAGAAGAGATTTTAGGAAAGTTTTGCCAGTTGTACCACGGCAACAAGACAATAACCGTTAATATGAGCTTGGTGAGATCATACTTATGGGGTAGAATGGAAAAGTTATGTTTAACAATAAACGTGAGGGAATGAAGTGATCAAAGTTTCGCAGAGTTTCTTTTAAGAATAGGCAATGGAGAAGAATCAATAATTTATGATTTCCATATATTGTTACCAGAACATATGGTAATCGAGTATCATGATAATGAATCGTGAGGGTTAGAGTTGATTAATAGTGTTTTTACAGATTTACACAACAACGCATGTTCACTAGAATACTTGACCAAACGAGCCATTTTGGCAACAACCAATGAGAATGTGGATCAATTAAATAATAGAATAATAGATATGTTTTCTGGAGAAAAGTAACATTCATGAGTTTTTATGAGGCTATCGACGACACGAATAATTATTACCAACAAAATTTTTTGAATACTTTGCTACCAAATGACGTCCCCCTCATCGAGCGGCTCTGAAAAAAGTTGTCCAGTCATGCTGCTAAGGACTTTAGACCCACTAAATCGTGTATGTAATGGAATAAAAATGGTTTGCAAAGGATTTGGAAAGCATATTATACGTGCAGAAATAACTATCGGAGAACATGCTGGTAAGCAAGTTCTTCTTCCACGTATTCCTTTTAGTCCAACAAATGATGAAGGGTACACATTCAAATTGAAAAAGAAACAATTTCCCATTTGTTTATGTTTTGCTATGACTATCTTCCACAACATGTTTTTTTCTCATGGGCAATTGTATGTCGCACTATCTAAAGGGATCTCAATGACAAAAACCAAAAATTTAGTTAAAGCGGACAACCACAAAAAAGAATTTGGAGTAACGGAAAAAAATATTGTTTACAAAGAGATACGTATACATGAAAGATATCCTTTATTATGACAATTGAATAGAAATATTCAATTCATATTTATGATATAAGATTTAATACTTTCTCAATTTTTTCTGGCAGTTAGGACGAGTAAAAGCAAAAATTTATAGAATAATCTCTCATTGACCTTAATTTGTATGTTTTTCATAGTTATTTATGCTCATATTTTTATCGTTACATAAAATTTGGGTTTAAAATATGAAATACTATAAACATATTTGTAGTTTATAATTTAATAAAAACTTTGCAAAATATCATTATTATTAATTTCATCTTACATATGCAGGTGCAACGGACATCTTCAAAATCTTGTATCCGCGGATTAAAGTCCTACAATTCCTCAATCCCTATAATATATATCAGCTCTATGTTTTCAATAAAACAAACAAACTTCAGAAAAATATCCATCGTAAACGCAACTAAAGATACCGCAATATCTCGTTATACCGACATGAATAATTAAAAGAATGTGGATGATTATTTCTGGTTGAGAAATATAATATATCACAGGTAAATAATAACTAAAAATTCAAATAATTAGATTAAATATGGTGACGTGTGTCATTGATGAACGTTAGTTTAAAAGAAAAATATTTAATGCTACCGGCCCTAAAATTTCGGAGCGAAGCATGTAATCATGCTGATGAAGATCATGTATTGAAGAATCTTTGTTTTGATATAAATATCAAGTAATCGTAAATTTATTAAATAATAAATTTTAATTGAGTTAATCATTTATAATTTAACTGAATTATAAAAAAATATTTTAATAAATGAAAACATTATTATGACTATTAATACCAGGTACCATATTATCGGTCATAGTATTGATTATGACATATAAGTGGCAAAACACATATTTGATAAATAAAAAATAATAGATTTCTACATGTAACACAATACAAGACATAACTGCAATATCATAGTCCTATATAACAATGTAAAAATAGACTAACAAATGTGTGTACATAATACTGAGTTTTCAATACTATGGAGAAGTATGTACTAGAAAATTTTTCCTTCCAATCAACCTCAGAACAGAGCTAAGTTGGACAATTTGTATCGACTATTAATCAAATTCTTCTTTACAATGATAAAACAAAAATACTCAAATGTTTATAATAATTTCTCTCTGGCCAAGATATCAATTTTTTTATCCGCAATCTACAATCTATAATATTATTAAGTAAAGGAAAAAACATTTTTGTCAACAAAATGACTTTCTCATTTTACATTAATTGATCATGTCATTTTTCATAAATTATAATTGATAATATATAATAATCAATTGTATTAAAAATGATTGATAATTGGGAAAACTTTTCAATTAGCCAATTTGTCTTTACATTTCCCAAAAAATCTCAAAACGTCCATCACATTTACATATGATGGTAGTTGTATTTTTATTTCTATACATCACTTTTGTGCTTTAGTTTCAAATAAGTAACCTCGGTTGAGTTTTGTTATTATCGAAAATCTGGTGGCTGAGGTGGCATGCAACTTCCCTATCATGTGTGAGTCTTTTCTACCTGGAGCCTGTACAACATGAACAAAAAACTTTAGAGACGAAGAGAACAGGAGGTGGTTTTCTCGTCGAAGAGCCTCTGATGCTTAAGTCAATATCCTAAAGTAATTTTGACAGAATTTCTCTTAGGAGAGAGTTGTGTACCTTACACTGTCTGTAGATGGGGCATTTATACCCAGCCTTGGAAGAGGCATGCATGACAAGTAAGCTTCAGTCGATGTGACGACCTGTGTTGAAATTACAAGCTGGAGGCGGCATTAAATGTCTTTATCCCTCGAGATGACGTGCATTAAATGTTGATTTACCTTTAATCCTATGCGACGTGGTGGATGTGACTGTTTAATGGCTGACTCAACGCTTCATCATGGCGATTTTGAAGTCTATCGGGGCTTGTTGCAAATGGGAGAACGCCACATGGAGCGTTACTTTCAGTGAATAATGGTGATGCCTAACACAGGGCTAGTTGAGCTCCTTCGCCAAACCTACCCCTCGAAGTCCTATAATTCTCGTTGGCTTATGCTTCCCGAGCTCCTTTAGAGGCCGACCTGGTTAGGTCCGTTCCTTTCCTTTTAGAGCTTGGCTCTCCAATTCCTCTTTCTGAAGTTAAGTAGAAACGTATTTTGTGGCATGCCACGTGGCACTGTCGTCGGGAGTCTGTAGCCACTACATTAATAGTCGAATGGCTATCATATCAAGATTTAATGATTCCTTTTCACCATTATAATCTTTCCTTGAATCCTAGACACAAGGATTGATAGGATTTTAGAACAGAACCTCCAATGAATGCTTCGAATCAAGCAAATTAAAAGAGTCCTTTTTGCTTATACTGAAAAAAAAAATTTACAAGTTTATATCAGCATAATAGAAAATGGTATTTTGATTCTTTTGTTGATCAGGCGACACCCGGATTTGAACTGGGGAAAAAGGATTTACAATCCCTCGCCATACCACTCGACCATGCCTTCTACGGTGGTGGTATGATTGTCGGGCCCTCTTTCCTTCTTCCAGAAAAATGGTGAGCCTGTTTTTTTTCCAATGGAATTTTCGCTAGGTGTTTCTTCCAAGTCTCTTCCTTCTCCTAGTCTACTGTTGAGTATTATTACATGGATTTAAGCTCGTCGACCGAGACATGTTGTTCATGTTCTGATCCTGGAAGGGATATGATTTCAAGTGGGATTTTTGACTATTGGAGGGCAGACAAATACCCATCCTCCTTAACTGAATGGGATTTATCCCTTCTTCAGGAGAAGTACCACCTTCTAGACTACCTCTATCTATGGTTGCTAGAGGATGGTGAGAGAGTCAGTGTTCCCCGTTATGGTAGGATCGATTTATACTCAGTGGCTCTAGAAGGTGGGTTGCGTGAATCCCTACACCTTTTTTTCTCGTTGGAGGAATTCGACTTCTTGTTTCAGCTGAAGACTCCTCCCAAGAAGCCAGGCAAAGAGGCTCCCTCTCAGCCTCCAGGTTGGTACTACATCAGTGGCAGGACCGGGGGTGAAAGGGCTTGTGGACAGCACTCTCACCTGGCACCATGACTTGAAAGACTATTGGTACATGGTTTTTAGATCTTGGGAGTCTCGCCCTGAAGATTCAGGGATTACATACTATATACCTCAGTAGGGCCGCAAGTAAGATTATTACTAAGAAGTAGAAAATGTGTTTTTGTCCCCGACCTTAAATATTAACTCATCTCTTTCCTTGTGCTTAGAAGGGAGGCAGAAACAAAGGGAATTTTTTGCCGACTTTGGGGTTGGATCCGTAATTTAGCTAGAATTCCCGTGGAGCAGTGCCACTTCAGCCTTCTTACCTCTCCCACCTCCTTGTTATAGGTAGGACTATACCTGGATCCTCTGGTTGGTCTAATGGATGAGGTTTTCGACAAGGCCTACTTAGCAAGCTTCTCTGGCATCTGATCGGCCGAGCTTTGGCAGTCACAAACGCAAGGCCCTGATGAGCTTGCACTATAAGAAAAATGACATTCTACAAGAGGATGTTATCCCCGTGAAAAGTAATCCACAAGGATCATATGGCACCTGTAATAGCCGCTCATATTAAAAGTCCGCATTTTTCACGAGGCGCAACGCCTCTTACGAAGACCCATGTGGTATCTTGCTCTTTATTAGATTTTTTGACTCCTGTAGAACGTTGTTTAACATGATTTTCATACCCATGTTGAATGTATTCAACATGTGTTTTTAATACTTGTGAATTAACATTCACAGGTATTTTATATCTTATAAAGTGAGATACCATAAGGTTCATTGTTATAGTCAAGTATTCATATTAAACACTTTCAAAATATAATTTTACATAACATAAAGAACATCAATATAATAACTGATAGCATTAACATTCAATCATTTCAATAAAGTTTTACATTATTCATTTAATCACCTTACAAATAAATCTAACTTGAAAACTAACTTATCCTCGAAATATATAAATAAACTTGTTCCAATAAATGAAAAATATAAAAAATGAAACTTTGAGTCAAGAAAATAAAAAATGAAGAATCTAAGTTGAATGGTAGTGTTTCACAACAGGGTATGCAATGCCTTCAGACCTTCCCAAAGTCAAAGGAAAGCACCAGGAGCAGTTGTTAGTTGGTGAGTGTAAGAAATAAACAGAAGAAAAACACCATGAGCAGTTATTAGTTGGTGAGTATAAAAAACAAACAGATCTGCACCATTAAAAATTACATAGGTAAGGTGAACTGATGAATGAGTATAGCAGTATTAATGAATAAGAATGAGCATAATCATGGTATTTTAGACCATGACCAAGAAAGGATTAAATGTAGAATTACATAATAAAGATAGTGCAATTTGTAGTTGATATGAGTTTTCTTGCAAACAAACACTATTCTAACCACAACAGCAATCCAAATAGTAAAAATAGAGAAGCTATAGCCTAAAACAATAAAGAAAAACAACCTTGATTACTAAAAAATGGTGAACTTTACCAAGAATAGTGAAATTACACCCATATACCAAGATGTTCTAGAGCTTGGCCTCTCCCAAAATAGCCACTACCTAACTGACTCCCCACCCCCTTTTATTCAATCCTCATGATTATAAAATTGCATCTATTATGGTCTTTGCCATCCTGACAGCAAGATAGTTTAGAGTTCAGTAATTGTGCACACATCCTCCCTAAGAAAGTAAAGCATCAACCAAATTAAGAAGAAATTAGATGGAACAATATATTATACAATGAAACAAGGCAAGAAATACGCCACAATTACTAAGCCAGTCAAGATATCAACAACACTTACACATCTCATTTAGTTAATCAGAGGTTGGAGTTTAATTATGACTTGTACAATCGAAAATAATATTGGAATAAAATGCGAGTACATGTGTTGACCACCTCTTATAGAATCCTTTGGCTTAGAAAAGAAGAAGATATGAATAAATAGGAAAAAGGCATAAGGTCAAGGCTTAATCTCATAAAATTCCATGAAGTTGGGAATGACAGTGAAATCAACATCGCCAGTCAACATTTGGTGCATTGAATGAGGTGTCAGCCATGTGATCTTCTGGCCCTCAATTTCAGCCTGCATAAATAAGCAAACATGTAAAATCAAATCAACTATCCAACCTTACGTAATTTATGAGTTTTTATTTTAATATTAATACCAAAAACTGTGAAGAGAACATACAGTCCAGGAGGATAGTTAAACTAAAAATTCCCTTTAGTCATCTGCTTGAGAGTCTACAAGAACACATGAAGCATCATGGTAATGTATAATGAGAACGAAAGTGCCAGCGATTTAAACATATCACCTAGAAAAATACCTATCTGAAAAAGAAGAAATGAAGTATGACATTCATAAAACCAGTTTTTAGCTCAAAAGAGACTTAAATGAAAACTCTTATCTGCACTTCAAAACAGTGTATTAGTCATACAATCATCAATTAGACTTTTTATTCATATAGGAATAAAGTCATGCTCAGAAGATCAACAATTTTAAAAAATAAAAGATGATTATTATCAAAGCAAATAGTTAGTAGTACTATATTATTCATAATTCATCACAAGTACCATTTGAAGTTCAATAAATTGAGAAACTACCATTTGATAATTGAAATGCTTTCAACTAACACGAAAATAAGTGGTTTATGGTTCGTAATATCCGTTTTAGGATATAGCAAATTAGAATATTCATAGTTACCAATCAAACCAATTTCAACAGAGTTAAAAATGTTACATGCCATTTCATTTCTTTTCCAGTAACTCAATAAAACAGGTAATAAACACATCACTTACAAATGCAGAGAATTCAGGGTCTTTGCTCCCCTTTTGAGAGTTACCTCGTATGTCATGTCTCATAGATCTTGCAAAAATAGTTTCAAAGCTTTAACTACATGTATTTAAACAACACAATAAGAACCACGGCCAATAAGAAGAACTGACTTTGAGTAAATGCACTATAAAGTGGAAAAAGTGAGAAAACACAATAAGGACACACGTGAAGGCATAATCCTCTAAGCATGCACCAGTAGAGAATGTGATATGAGCTAATTTATACCACTCATGCACATCAAATAAAACATAGACTAGAAAAATAAAAACTATTATAGAAACATATAGCAAAGGTTTCACTGAAACAAGAAAACACAACTAAGTTATGCACTCAATTAGTCACCTCTATTAATTCAGAGATAAGAGAGGATAAATGAAAACCCGAAATTCCCATGTTGCACTTTGAAGAACTTTTGGAGGACTTTGATACTGAAATTAGTTTTGATAACCTAAACTTAAGGATATGAAAGCTTATAAGCATGGAAGAAATTAATAAGTTGAAATATTAAAGCACAAGAAATATACTGGAAGATAAAACATTCAACTACCATGTCCTCAAGTCTTCTGTTTTGAAGGCATCAAGGCCAACTTTTTCTGCCACACATAATAGAAGATCATTCATCTGAAACTGTCTCCATATTCAGTAGAATCATTTCATATATATTGTGTTAACCACAGAGTAGAATCATTTCATTGCATACACAGATTCTCATATGTATGAGTACCATATTTGATAGAAATGATTAAAGAATCAGAGACCTTACACTTGTCGATTGACGTTCTATTGTAGGTGAATCTTCGTTCTCCTAACATACAGACATGAAAATTCAACTACTTCAAACATCAGTGTGTTTAAATCGTATATATGGATAATAGATAATGGATTTATAATACCTCAGTCAACAAATCCTTTTGTGACTTCACTGCTTGTAATACATTAAATCACCTCACAGCTTGATATCTTCATTGATACTTCTGCAGCCGCAAAGACACACAAAAATAAATAATTTTTCATATACTACGAATTATATGAATACTAAAATTATTACATAACATACTCATGAACTGAAGTTCTCACCTCACCTGAAATAAGTAAAATCTAAAAACAAATGCATAGTGACCAGTGAACGAAGACAAAAATCCATGAACTAAAATCTCACAGACCTCATCTCATCCAAATCATGAGAAGTAACCGAGCCCCACCAGACACCGACAGTGAAACCATACATCGTATGATGATTCATACATCTACGTGGAAGAAAAATCTGAAAAATTGAGAAAAAATCTATACAAAAGACTTGAACTACGAGACTTACTGTAATCTTGGACAAAAATAAATAAAATCTTAGAGGAAGATCTGAGACAAGACAGGTGAGGAAGATGAAGAGAGGTAAATCAGAGACGAATAGAGGCAGATCTGAGATGAATAGAGGCAGAACTGGGATGAGAGGGGTGAGAGAGACGAAGAGAGGTAGATTTGAGATGAGAGAGGGAAGGGAGGAGAAGAATGGTAGATTTGAGATGAGAAAGGTGAGGGAGACGAAAGAGAGGCAGAACTGAGATGAGAAAGGCGTGGGAGATGAAGTGAGGTAGATCTGAGATGAGAGATGCGAGGGAGACGGGGGAGAAGATGGTACTGACTTGCTATGAGAGAAAGGATCTGGAGAAGAATTGAGAGAGAGAAGGATCAGAGCTTCTAAAAATCTGAGAGGAATCGAGAGAGAGAGGCATCGATTTGAGATTCTCTCTGAAAATCAACAATTTGAGTTTCTGAGAGAGCTTGAGAAGGAAACAGAGTTTAAGTCCCAAATTACCTCATCTCCAATATTTTTTTAAGTCCCGCTTTTGCTTAATTTGGCTCCCACTTTTTTTTACTTTTAACCAGATTATTTTTACTTGATTCTTAATAAATCTTGTTCTTTTGAGTTTTTAACAAGAGGGTAAACCGTATTTAAATCTTATAGAATGTCATATTTCTTGTAGTCTTAATAGCGGGAGGGAGAATCTCAGTCCTCGGGATAGAGCCCGGGGGGAGGGGAGGAGGTTAATGGAGCGATGGTTGGCACAGGGAAATCCCGAGAAGGGATTGATTATCAATCAATTTGGCAATAACGAAAAAAATTACTAGTAATTCGTGCTCCTCTTACTAAAGTGTATGTATATGTATCAATATATTACTCGTGTCTATATTATAATTTGATGATTCTAATCTAAAATCTATATATAGATTCACATAGAAAGGGTTTGAAGGAAATGAAATCATAAGCATATGTTATACATTTGATTTCTGGGGGATTGTAGTTCAATTGGTCAGAGCACAGCCCTGCAAGGCGGAAGCTACGGGTTCGATCCCCATCAGTCCCGATGGATCCAAATCCAATAAAAAATACATCAATTCATCTCTTACCTTACTGTCAAAGAGAGAAAAAAGAATATAACATAATTTTAGTCCAAATGGGATCCCTCTTTTTTTCTTTTCTTTTTCCTTTTCACATTTCTAATAAAATCCAACAAATATGAGAGTTTCCATTTCTTCAACAAGTACTGATTGATGAGAGAAACACATATGTGAATTAGTACAATTCTTGGTAGAATAATATTCAGGATTCCGAGAGATATCACACTAGTATCTTTCCCATAAGTTATAATACAATTAAAAATGAGTTAAATACAGATTAATCAACTAACAATGGATACTATTATTCCACTGATTAGAAATTTTTTTGATATAGATTCTCTATTTCTTATTTCTTTGGCACGTAAAAAAAGACTGGAAAGAATGGACGAGGAATGCAAATAGCCCTACTGATTCACGATACATGAATGAACCCTTTCTTTCCTTCGGTCTCTTTACTTAGACTCATATCCCGGATCTGATGAAATAGGATAAATTGGTCCAATAGTTGCTTCAACAGCTGCAATAGCTAACAAAAATGGAGAAAATATTCCCTTTTAGTTGGCGGCTATCAAAAAATCAGAAAATGTTATAAAATTAATACTAACTCCGTTCAGTATAAGTTCAAGACACGTAAAGACACATAAGGGCTCTAACCACTCCAAACTCTAGGAGTGGTGATATGCCAAATGGTTGTTTTATCTATAGTGTATTAGTCACTTTGAAATTATAATATAATAACTATTATATTTGAAATGATTAATTTTTTGTAATTGAATCTATTTTTTGTATTGAAAATTCTCATAATTTAATTCGATAATTATTTTTCCCATTTTGGGTTTATTGTATTTGGTCTTTTGTTTAGCTGTGGAGATGACATAATTTTTTTATCATGATATGACTTAGTATTATCATGTTTGTGGGTGACTTTGAATTCAAAAGACTTAATCTGCATATATATTTTGATGGCTGTTTAAAGAATGATTTATTTTTTATTTTTGGATGAGATCTGAATTCAAATTGAAGGAGAAGCCAAGCCCAATACTATGGGCAAAAAATCCAACATGGGTGCCAAATAGTATAGTCTCTACAAAATTAGTTTCGACAGTTCAAATTATTTTAAACTATCAATTAATGCAATACAAATGATAGGAATGTTACCAATCGTAATATTTGAAAATATTTTATTGGGCAATTACTCATATCAGTGTTGTGAATGATATGTAGTCTTTTAAAAATTAAAAATTAGATTTGGCAGGTCAAATTATTTTATTGGGCAATTATTGCTATTAATGTTGTTGAGGATATGTTCTTTTTCAACATTTTTCAAGTAATGTAGTATTATCAAAATTAGTTTCGGCAATTCAAATTATTTTGAAAATTTATTCAAAATTAGTTTTCAAGTCAAATTATCCATTAATACAGGACAAATGCCAGGAACATTACCAACGGTAATAAATTATAATAGGATTGATCTTGTTTTAATGTAGTGAATGAAGGACCGATGTGGTATTTTTAAAATTAGTTTGGACAGTTTTATTTAGAAATATATTTATGGAATGCATGCTTTTAGATATTGAAAAGTGACTCATTTTAGCCAATGAGAATTTAGGATAGAATGACTAGAACTACATTCTTATGAACGTTAACACTGAATACAGGGATTTATCAATTAAATATATTGTTTTGTTCATATTTTCTCAATTAGAAGGTTTGAGGATTATACACTTTAATGGTTAAAATGAAAAACTTTTATGAAAATATGAACAAAACAATATATTTAGCGACTAATATTTTGGTCGCTAAAGCCCCTAAATTTGACCGTGAAAGGTCTAACGCGATGAACATATGTTCATCACGAATCTCGTCACTTTCGCTTCATCAGCGAAAGTCTTTCACGATGAAAAATGAAACTTGTCACGTTAGACCTTTTGCGACGAAAAAACTGGTCGCAAAAGGTTTTCGTGACGAAAATAAAAGTTATTCGCAAAAAGCTTTTGTGACCACAAAATGTTTTGTCGCAAAAATGTTTTGCCACCAATATTTCGTTGCCGCCTAAATTCTTTTGCGACCAATTTTTTTTGTCGCGAAATATTTTTGACGACTAAAATTTATATTCCCAGAATGTAAATAAAAAATGCTAAATTTTTAGTTTTCATATACACCTGTAATAGCAATTAATATCATCAAAAAATTTATCAAACCCTATATTTTTCTAAGAAATATATATATTAGTCATTAATATATGTAATGTAACAAATTAGTAGTAGTTCATTACAAAATCTCTGAATCATAATTTATTACAGAATTTAGTTCCAAATGTATCCAAAGAAAAATAAAAAAGAGAGTATTTAAAGTTTGATGTTACAACTACAAAGCTTAACAAATATTTTGAAGCTCATGTTTCTGTTGTTGAGTCATCGTCAGGAGATGAAAAACTATTTTGAGGAGCCCAAGCGAGTAAGCTTTGTAGTTGGCTCTCCATCAACTTTATTTCTTTAATTCTATATTTTCAACTCGACTTTTTTTCTTGAAAATGTGAGTGGTGCTCCATATCCAAGATATTTATTTCACCCGAAAACTTCTTCAACTATCTCTTCTTCGGAGCAAGGTGTGGCATCCTCGGCGATAGGCTCATCCCGTAAAGCATACATGAGTTCCTGTAACATCACAATGAGCTAAATTCAAATACATTCATCAATAAGAAAGTATTGAAAAAACATCCAGCAAAATCCGATTCAAAGTGATAACCCACCCCCCTAAATAAATTAAAACTAACACTATTATCTTTAGACAATGACATCAATCAGAAAGTATTAAAAGATCATCTAGCACGCTCAGATACAAAGTGATAATCCCCCCCGCACTCACACATACATTGAAACTAACATTATTATCTTTAGACAATGAGCATCAATGAGAAAGTATTAAAAAATCATTTAGCTTGCTCAGATACAAAGTGATAAGCCCCCCTCCCCCTCCCCCATTTGAAACTAACACTATTATTGTAGACAATGAGCATCAATAAGAAAGTATTCAANACACATACACACACATTGAAACTAACACTATTATCTTTAGACAAGGAGTATCAATCAGAAAGTATTCAAAAATCATCTAGCACGCTCAGATGCAAGGTGATAACCCCCCAACACCCACACACATATATTGAAACTAGCACTATTATCTTTAGACAAGGAACATCAATCCGAAAGTATTCAAAAATCATTTAGCACGCTTAGATACAAGGTGATAAGCCTCATCCCCCATACCCACACAAAACTAACACTATTATCTGTAGATAATGAGCATCAATCAAAAAGTATTCAAAAATCATCTACCATACTCATATACAAGGAGAAAAGCCCCCTACACACACCCACACACACATTGAAACTAACACTATCATCTTTTGACAAGGAGCATCAATCAGAAAGTATTCAAAAATCATCTAGCACGCTCAGATACAAGGTGATAATCCCCCCCCCCCACACACACACTTACACACACATTGAAACTAACAGTATTATCTTTAGACAAGGAGCATCAATCAGAAAGTATTCAAAAATCATCTAGCATGCTCAAATACAAAGGTGACTTTAGGAAACGAGTTTGCCTTTCCTAAACACTTAGGATGAGATGTTTAGAAAGTTTCCTAAGTGCTAACCTAAACACTTAAGGTAAGAGCATCAATCATAAGTGTTTTAGAGGGGTTACTCGCATATCTTTCGTGAGTCATATCATTCTGCCAACTTTTTTCAGCACTGAAATGCTTGTTGTCAAACATTGTAATTCGACTAGGTGCTATCCCACTTGAAGCTTTCTATCCAAATGCAACAAAAGTTGAGTCATTAATTATTATATACTAAACATTATTAAGATACTAAAATAATAATTTGATCCACCTGATGAAATTGATGATCAAAAGATAAATTCCCTCCATTATGATTGGATGGAAGGTTTTGCCAATTTTGATAATTGGTTTTTGAGCGTGCCTATAATAAATTTGTATGATTGACATAATTAGTCAAATAATTAAAATGTAATATAAAGGCCTTTGATAATAGGAATTACCCTAAATTTCTCCGTCTCCCAAACTATACATAACTAATCTCAATCATCTTGTGATACACCCTTATAAGAATGTCATAGTGCTACCACTGGATCTTAAAACTTTTTATAATGTCTGTGCAATGTGTACTTGTATCCCTTGTATGTGTTCGCTGCTTCAAATTTAATTCAATCGATCATCGCATCACGGGTCAATTCAAAAGTAAAATATACATGCAATAATCTTTTACTATCAATCATACAATATAGAAAAATAGATGTATTATTATTTCCAGCAGCCTATCAATTATAACTGCTAGAAATTCTTCAGGCACATTGGACTAACCTTCATATCGAAGTGGTATGAACTATCGTTTGAGGGCACCAATCTCAAGGTTGAATTGGACGGAGATAAGTGGCATGAAAGAAGATCATAAACATGTTATTTCTTATAAAATAAATTAAAGAAAAATTAAGAAGAAATGAACAAATATTTTACGCTAACAGGCTTAACGTTACTTTAAAATTTAATCTATATCATCATCACTTGGTATAATATCCTCTGAATCGTCATCATAATTAACCAAAGTGTCATCTTCATTGTCATCATCATCAATAAAATCAATATCTTCAATATTACTATCTCCTACTCTAATAACATTTGCATCTATTTCAGAAGATTCCAGGTCATATCTGCGAAATTGCATTGCTTCTGACTCATCTAGATCGATAGATGGCAAATTATTTTAGTAGGCCTTATGACTTCATCTTGTTCTATCTCCGGAACATCCCAAAAATGTCTATGTTGAACCTTTTGCACCACTTACTAATTGACTTCAAATTTACAATCATCAACATAAAAGACTTGTGCTTGAGATGCGAGAATAAAATGCTCATTTTCATACCAAGTTTGGCTCACATTTACACAAGTGATACCAAGACCTCTCTTCACTCTATTTTTGTTTGCATTTGTGTCAAACCATTCACATATAAATAATATAACCTTTCTTTCTCGTACATATTTCATCACAATGACTTCTTTTAACCTACAAAACAATTTAGTCTCTTCTCCATCATGTTATCCTATAACTACTAAGCCACTATTTTGGGTTGTCACGTGATTATCACGATCTATATTATGGTATTGAATGTCATTGACAATACAACCAGAATATGACCTGACATGATTATCTGCACCAAATATTAAAGCATATAAATCATAAGTGGCTTCTAATGACCTTTGACGGCGTAACTCAATGATCTAATAAAAATAACAAAAGTATTAGTTACTTTTGTACTAATTTTAATGCTATATATTTAGTCAAATATATACACATACCCGATTTCTAAACCATTCAGGAAATTGGTTTCGATGTCTTGAACTTAAGTCAACCCGACTAACTCTCTTTAATTCTCTCATGTGCTCTCTGCACATATTAATCATTTTATTTTAATTATTTATGTCATAAAAATAACCACTGAAAATTAGACTTAATAATGTTACTGATTTACTTACACTAAGTAAGGTTGTAGCTCGCGCAATTATTCAGCACATACCATTGCGCAATCTCCAATTCTTGTTTAGAAAGCTGAATTATTTTCTTACCACCAATTGGACAAACTCGTTGAGTGAAGACAGCTACTGACCCCTCATTTAGTTTGTCAAAGTACTCATCATCATTCCTCTCATTCTGTATGAATTTGGTTTCAATTCCATGGAGATACAATGAGCAAAAAGTCAACAACTCATTAACAATCTAGGTTTCTGCAAACAAACCCTTTAGCTGAGCTTTATTTTTAACATATTGTTTAAGTGTACGCAAACTCATGTCATATGATAGCAATTACATTGTGCACGAAATATTTGATGTATAAGTAAAGGAAAAGTTGAGAGGCATACCTTTCAATTGGGTACATCCAACTATAATCAACAGGACCACACAATTTCACTTCTTATGGTAAATGAACTACCAAATGTATCATAACATCAAAGAAAGCTAGGGGAAATATCCTTTCAAACTTACATAGGATCAAACTTATTTCATCTCTAAGAAAATCCAAGTCCTTAGTGTTTAGTGTTTTCGAGCACAATTCTTTGAAGTAGTTAGACAACTCCGCCAAAGCAGTGCACACATCCTTACCCAATAAACCACGAATCCCAACTGGTAAAAGTATTTGCAGTAAAACATGACAATCATGACTTCTCAATCCTGAAACCTTACCCTCAGCTTGGCTGATACATCGTGACATGTTTGCTGTGAAGCCATCTGAAAACTTGATTGACTTTAAGAAACCACAAAAAATTCTTCTCTCCTCTGCTGTCAATGTGTAACACCCAGGTGGTTTAAAATATTTGTTCCCTTTCTGTTTAAGGTGTAGTTCTTTTCTTATATTCATGTCGGCTAGGTCCAATCGAGCTTTGTAAGTGTCTTTTGTTTTGCCTTCTATATTCAACAATGTACCTAATATATTATTGCAAATATTTTTCTCAATATGCATTACATCCAACTTGTGT
The DNA here is from genome assembly GCA_003255025.1 of Datisca glomerata. Lineage (NCBI taxonomy): Eukaryota > Viridiplantae > Streptophyta > Magnoliopsida > Cucurbitales > Datiscaceae > Datisca > Datisca glomerata. Next base: position 1,188,269 of record QANY01012298.1, read on the forward strand.
CTAATTTTCAACTTAGACCAATATGGGAGTTGAATAACCACACTTTTCTTAGTCCAATCAAGACCATCTAAAGGACGCTTTCTTTTTTTGTCTAACTTATTTAGGTTTTTGCCAAACTTGAAAAATTGAATTTGATCTAACTGGCTCAATGTATCTTCTAATGTCAACTTTCTTAGTGCATCATGAAACTCTTATTTACCGTCATGCAATCTACTCCCCTGCCACATATGATCACAAGGAAAATATCATCGATGTCCCATGTAACATATTTTACTTCACAACCACAACGAAGATGCATCTTTGTTGCAAACAGGACATGCCAAGTACCCTTTCGTGCTCCAACCAGATAAATCTCCATACGCTAGAAAGTCATTTATTGTCCACAACACAGCAACAGGCATAGTCAAAGATTTCCCAGAAGTGACATCAAATGTTTGCACCCCATCCCATAATTTTTTTAACTTATCTATCAATGGCTACAAATACACATCAATATCTTTATTGGGTGATCTTGGACCAGAAATTAGTAACGCCATCATAAAGAATGGTTCTTTCATACACTTCCATGGAGGAAGGTTATAAGGTATTATTATGACTGGCCACATGCTAAACGAATTCCTCATATTTCTGAATGGATTAAATCCATCCATTGTAAGTCCTAATCTTACATTTTTCGAGCATCTTATGAAAGCCTACTATATTGCTTATCAAAATCCTTCCAACCTTCTGAATCAGCAGGATGTCTCAATACATCTTCGACGTTGACATGTTTCTCCTTGTGCCATCTCATATCGGACGATGTGTATTTTGACTTAAACAATCTTTGAAGTCTGGGTATAACAGGAAAGTGACGCAAAACTTTTAGGGAACTTTCTTACCATTCCCATCATCCATTTTATATATTGGTTCACCACATTCAAGACATTTATCTTTTCCTTCATTCTCTTTCTAGAATAAAGCACAATCACTTTACAAGAATGAATGGTGTCATAACCCAACCCTAAATTTCTTTCTTTTTTTTGCTTCATAGTAAGAGGTTGGAATTTTTGAGCCTACTGAATGAGAACCATTTAAAACTTCAAGTAATTGGTCAAATGAATTATTGATCCAATGATTAAGCACTTTGATATGTATCAACTTCACAATAAAAGATAGTGAAGTATACTTTTGACAACCGAGATAAAATTCTTCTTTGATTTCACTAAACAAATCACTAAATCTGTCTAACGTCTCAACATTTAAATTTATTCTATCAGTATTATCCTCTTCAACTCGTTCACCATTCATATCCATCCCAACAAAACCACACATTTTATCTAACATTTCTCTCATCTCATCACAATCATCATCATCATCATCACCGCCAAGGTGAAATGTAGTACTATTCATATCTATATTTGGTGAATGGTGATATCTTTGTATCTCTTCACCATGACACACCCAAAGATCATAGCTCAATGTCATTCTATATTGGCACAAATGTATTTTAACTTCTATTAAAGACAATTGTCTTGGATTAAGACATTTTTTAAATGGACAATGAGTTTTCCCCTCTACATTGAGATAATTACTGGTCACGCTCATAAATTATGAAACACCATCAATATACTCCTTGGACAATCTATTAGGATTTTTAACCAACTCTTGTCTCTTTTTATAACTCTGTAAATTAAATAACTATTTACAGAAACTCTCAACAAAATATCCCTAAATTAAAGAGATTAAAATGAAAATTTAATTAAGAGGGAATCAGAAATCAGAAACAAAGATGATTCAAGTGCATAATAAAAAAAAATAGTTATAAAATAGAAGGGTTATATTCACATATTTTTCTTTAGATTGCTAAACCATTACTCGTTATAAATGTTATATTTATACTAACACATACTCTTATTTTGAAATCACTTATATCAATACTAATTAATCTCGTGTTTCAGATATTTTGTTATTCTTGATACACATATTTCTAGCTGTCATCTACTATTATCAAGTAAAATATTTATAAATAAATTCTTTTACCTAACAACAAAAAAAAACCATTTCTCAAAGCCTCTTACCTTTAAATAAATTATATATTATAGATTATAACTATCTTTTATCAATGAAGAAACTCAATAATTTTTTTAGTCAAATAACTTCATCAAGTATATGGTAGTAAATAGGATTACGTGGATTCCGACAAGAACCATTCTAGTCATTGAAGAAAAATTAGATGTTTAGATATTTTTTTGTTAAAGTTACAAATGATTTTTTTGAAAGAACTATGAATCCATGAAACCAATTACACTCATCCATTTTCTTAAGGAAATATTAGTTTGGTCAACCAAAGAAAAAAGAAATTCAATAATGGTGTAATTGTACTTATCAAAATAATCACATAGAGAACAAGCAAGTGCATATGCTATTTTTGTCCATTCCAATCTCTTTATATAAGAAAAACCTTATATAAAATATATAAAACTGGTAGAGTCACATTATGGTCGCCATTACTAATAATTTCTCTACGGAGACGGTGCGAGTGAACATGCTGCTTTTGTTCATTCCTAATCTCTCTATATAAGGAAAGAGCAAATTTTATTTATCAATTTCATATTACCATTTTTATATTAATAGTAATTACATTTACATGGAGGTAGAGGTATATTATCATGAATCATGCCAAGAATCATCTGATTGCTTTATCTTCCATGAGTTTTTCGGTTTAGCTAAATATTATATCATCAAAGGCAGGTTCAAAATTGCTATAAGCTTAAGAAAGATAATATGTTGGGCATCAAAACATCTACTCTAAAACAAAAGGATATCAGACAGCGATTGTCACAGTATACAGGGTTGATGAATGCAAATCATAAAAATAGAGAACAAATAGAAACGAAATCAACTCACCTAAAATCACATATCTAACTCTTGGAGAGCAAGAGCTCCAGATGATGATGACGAGCTTCGAAGCTTACTGGGGAAGCTTGTTATGGAAGCTCGACGTGAAGCTCACTGTGGAAGCTCGTTTGAGAAACGAATTGTCGGTGATGATAGGTGACAAACAGAGAAACTCTGTCGCACGGGGGTGAATGGGGAAAAGCTCCGTATCACGGGGGAAGCACTCTGTCGCGGCCGGGGGGGGGGGGGGGGGGGNGGGGAAGCTCTCTATCATTAGGGGGAGGTGAATGGGGAAGCTCTCTTTTGAGGGTTTCTTTTACCTTCCAAACCCTTGTTAGAACGACAGTGTTTTCATAAGGAAATGTTTACCGACAAAATCAAAGCATTCGTCGGTAAAAGCACAACTTTTACCGACCAATTTATTATTTCGTCGGTAAAAGTTGTCCTTTTACCAATGAATTTAAAACATTCATCGGTAAAACGAGTGAAAAATTTGACGTGTTTCCTTCTCGGTAAAATATATAGCGCCACGCAAGAAAGGCGTCGCAGTTGGTTTTCTTTAGTGGCCAACTTTCTAGTTGGTCGCTAAAAATGGACCGTTCGCGACGAATCTGCTTTCGTGGTTAAAGATGGGTTTTCTTATAGTGCACACATTTGTTGAACGCTGTGACACATTAATTATTAAAGTTCTGAACATATTTATTGAACGACTTTAACATATTGTTAAACCCTATGATATCAATGCCGAAAAAATGGCATCCGCATGAATATTCTGGCTGAAGTAAAGTATATATATGTTTTTGCTAATTAATTTCATAAATTCTTTTAAAATGACCAATAGAGCTTTAACTTTAGGCTGAGTTTAGGATAACTAGAGAATATTAAGCTCATGGTTGCCTTATTTTTGTTTCCATTATCCTATTTAATTAATTATAATCGGGAGTGAGTCTTTTCAATTACTAGATAAGACACATTCTCCAATATATTCTCGATCTCAACTAAAATTCTAAGCCTAACTGAATTAGCCACAAAATGATATGTATGCTTAATTTGATATGATAATGGATTTGGGTAATCTTATTCTGAATTGCTTAGAATTCTCTATAATTAAAGGAACAACATAAGACTAATTAAATTTTTATAATATCTTTCAAGCCATTTTAAATGGAAAAGAAATTACTGAGGGATGATAAATAACAATCGGTCACTGAAAACACATAATGCTGTGAGTTTTTATAATATCTTTAATCCACATGAATCACATGATCTCATATAACATGTAAATAAATAAGTAAAAAAAATTAAAGTTTAATTATGACATATATATGTATAATTATATATCATGTGAATATAATATACGTCTAAATTTAATGACAGGAAAATACTGAAAATTCGATAAGCTACCATTATCAAAACATGGACTAGCTTAGAGTGACACATATCAAAGTCACCATTTCATTTGCTTAACAAAATTGACATATTGCTTATCATTGTTCTACTTGAAAAATAGGATATTAATTTAGGATATCCAATTAGAATTAGCATGTAATAACTTAATTATTAGGCTTTTAAAAAAACACAAGACTAAAAAGCATAGATGTTGATCCATGTGAGAAGTTTTATTATATTAGTTTATATTTTATAAGAGTAACGTAGGGGGAGATTCCTTGTCACATGGCATACTATGAAACCTACGTGCTTGAATGAGTGAATGCTTTTACAAAAAAAGAAGATACAATTAAATAATTAATTTAATTTCTCAACAAATTTAATTAATTAATTAAACCAACAAAACGAATAAGAAGAAAAGATAAGATACGAGCACCTATAAGGTGGACTATAAATAGGAGCACCTATAATGTATTTGACTTTCAACCTTTGCCACGTAACATATTCTTATTTGTTAAAAGAACACATTCTTCTAACAAAAATCATACGCAACATTGTGGTACTCCGCACGTTATGAGTTATTGTTGTATATGATCAGATATATGATTAATATAATCAGGGATGTCAATTGAATGTTTGAGGTGGGTATGAGTTTACTCATTAAATACTTACGCTAAATTTTTACTATCCATACACACTTCATACTCGTGTTAAATTAGATTGGTGTGTGTGGACGATATCAACTTTGATATAGGTTCAGTTGAGTATCCAATGGATGACTTATGAGTTGATATTGTATATGATTAGACGTATGATTAGTGCATAAATTTTTAAAATTTAAAAGTGGGATTAGAAGAAAAATCATTTTTTGACCATTTTATCCACTCCTTATTTTACAATTTCAAAATTACCTTTGAATTTATTAATGATGCACCAATAATTATAATTTTCTTCTTTTCTTATTTATAAAAATAATGTATCTCTTGAACAAACTTTTTATTTTTTATTTTAAGGCATGAGAGTATTAAGTTATTTCATCATTAAGATATATATTAGAAAAAATCAATCAATAATCAATTAAAAAATAAAATATATTTTTAGTTCATTTATCAGTAGAGATCAAAGACATAATATATGAAAAGAATTTAACTAAAAATGTATAGAAAATGTTCTTCCAACATAACTAACTTAATTGAAAATATTTTGGTGAGTAAAACTTGTGAAGAGCATAAAAGTTATAATGTAGTTTTCTAATTTTTTTGACTAATAAATATATTTTTATGAAGTATACAAGAAACAATCAAAATAATGAAAACGTACAAATTACATGCACTACACTGTAATTTAACTAGGAATAATAAGAATCTTTAAATTGAGTTGTACCAATAAATCTCACATCGCATCTTAGATTTGTTGTCAAGCCATAAAATACATACAAGTTTATAAGCTCTTCTCTTCGAAAATCCTTTATACACATAATAAGACTAACTTATATATTAAACCACACTTATTTAATTGGTGCCTAATTTCTTTAAAAAAGTCTATATTTTGGAAAATACTTTCTCAATCAAACCCCTTTCTATATTGTAATTCATTTTTTGTTGGACAAAATTTTCTCTATTTTAACTCATGATTGTTAGGCAACATTGTCTTACATACAAATACATTTTTTAATATATTTGTATTACGCAGTGAAATCTTTAACTTATTGATCATGTGGAAAATTCTACAGTATCTCAAAATCCAGCATCTATATCAAAGAATGATCCACCTTAGTTAGATATCATACAAGATAGAGAGAGATACATGATATTTATATATTAATGTGCATACACAATATATATATATATATATATATATATATATATATTTAAAACATAAACGCCTGACTTCTGAGAAAATCTATATGGTCAATATAAGTGGTTGTAGAACAAATGAGTTGTCAACTAAAATAATAGTTTGAGTTGTATCTAAGTTTCAAAGCGACAGTTACGGCAGTAATCTGAGGAATTTTAGTTACTGAAATGTTCAAACAGATTATGAGTTGACATTTGTCGACTTGGGAATTGATTTTTGTTCTATATCTTTAATTAACTATTATTAGTTCGTCGTAATAGGCTCGTTTTAAAAAACTCTACCTCCACTCATCACTAGGTTCCATTAAGTCATAAACGCAAAATGACAAATTATATGCCTAACTTTATATTAGGGTTAAATGCAATTTGTAAGCCTTAAACTTTCAAAGTTAAAAATCCTTTAACTTTTCTTCTTACTCCTTTCATCAAGCAAACTTTCTTCTTAAACTTTTCAAATTAAAAGTTGATCCCTGAAATCAACGAATGTAATAAGAGAAATAAGTTGTAAGTTTAAGAAGAAAAATATACTAATAGGATTTCAACTAATTTTCAGGTTTGGTTTCGCTAATTCTAAAAGTTCGCGGAGAAATTTTACTAATTGAAAGTTATGTGGCATAAATTGTTAAAGCTTAAAAGTTTAAGGATATAGACATTATGTGTAAATAATTATTTCTTAAATAAATAAATAATTCTTTTAGAAGCAGAAAATATTATAAAGCTTGATTGAAAACTAGATTGTTATGTGATCAACGACGTAGTTAAATGGTTATCACCCACTTTCTAGAGGGGTTCAGTATGGTTGGTGTTTTAGGAAAAAAAAAGAGTGAATCGATAATTTTGGTTCATTAATATGCTGAATAAAACTGTGAATGTTATAATAATCGAGTTGAACTGAAAGTTACAATTCGTTCAAGTTTCAAAGTTGATGAATATTTTCTCTATAAATTTCAAATAAAACTTGAAAATTCAATAAAATATGAAAATTTCAAATAAAATTTTCAATATAAAACATGGTTTTCAAATGAAATTAAAAATAAAAATAAAAAATACAATAGAAAATTAATGTTTCGGTTTAGAATTACAACATGAAAACTAAAGGTACAATTGAAAACTAAACTTTTGATTGGGTTGGAAATTTGATGATATTTTAAACTAAACAAACTTTAAGTTTTGCTTTTTTTCAATAAAGTCGAAACCGAACCACGAACTACAGAACATAAATTCGCCAACAAAAAAATATAATATTAAACTAAATTTTGGTTTTGCTCGAAATAAACTTGAACATCTATACCACCTTCCTATAAAATAACTTACTATATTCGCAATTCTTACGTAAAGAATACAAATTTTGACTATTGTGTTTTATCTAACGATTGATATATAATCATTTATCTTGTTACATGTGAGGACACGATATCTTTTGGTAATGTGAGCAGGTGATCATTAGTCTTTATCTGAGTAAAGCTAAGAGTTATTCATATGATTATGTTATCAATGCTAGAGTTGCATCTTTCTAATGAAATTAGATTGAAGATGAACGATGCTAATGATTATTATTTAAAATGGGGTAAGTAAAACATAACAATAATCAGAATTGGGTTAAGTGAAATTCTTTGTTTACATGCTAATTATAATTAGTTTGGTTAAAAAGAGAAGTTGGTCTGTAAGAGTAGATAAAACTATTATGGTCAACGAAATCTATCCTGATAAAAAAAAATGCCAAATTTTCATAGCCAGTCGTTTTGTAACCTTGTATATTATACCTTAACGAAAGGAAATATGTGTTTTAATTTGTGCAAAATATAATACTTTCATCCACTAACACACAACTCTACCTAACTCTTCCTTAAATTATGGAATTTTTGGGTAAAAGCAGATAAAACAAACTACGTGTGCTCTTTTATCTCAAACAAATTTATGCTTGATTGCCGGCTACTCGTAACATTTTATACTAAAAAATAGGTGAGAGTCCAAATTTCAATTTCAACATAGACAGTTACGGTACATAGAAGACATCAATTACGAATTCAGAGTAGAAGCTGACCGCCAACAAACAATTAGTTCAGTAATAAAATTAAGCCTCATGCCTAGTATTTTTCTGACATGGATTAGAATCTTTATAACTGTTTGTTGAGGTTAAACTTATTTTTTGTCTTCATCGTGCATGATATGCGTAAGTTTTGATTTTGACGTAAGTGCGGTGAAGTACATTGTATAAATATAATGTGACTGATGAGTGATCTGAAACAATATTTTCTAATAGATTTATGAATCTATCCATGCATGATTTTTGCCAACAAAATAAAGAAAAAAGAGAAGGGTAGAAGTTGACCTTATTCCATCACATAATGAAAGAACAGAGAAATTGAAAATAGAATCTTAATGCTACTTATTAATTAAGCTAACACATATTAGCATGTTCAGCTCACTTCTATCTCTCTAATCTCTCTCTACATATATATTAAAAAGACAATAAATTATACAAAAAGGTTATTTTTTAATGTCCCAAGAACGTCTCTCGAGAACATGGTACAGGGTGGTACACTAATTTAGTCAATCCATGAAAATACTATTCCCATAAAAACTGATAATAATAAAAAAAATGTACGTTGGAACAAGCTTACGTGCACAGATTTGAACTTAGTTCTTAAAAATATTTAACATTCTTAGTTTTAGTCAGTAATTTCGATCAAATTCCTCTATTACGATCATTACAAACCAACTCGAGTAATTAAAATTTTAAAACTAGATCAATTAAACGAAGATTCAATTTATGAAATTAAATGTTCAAAGTCTAATTTGTTATTCACAAGAAAAATGCATTTTTTGCACATAATTAAACGTACTTCTAATTGAAGAATAATTATGGGAATGTATTTGGATATACCAGCTTTAATAAAGACAATGTCTTTTTTCATGAACTGTGGGTGTATGTTTGGTGGGGAACATTAGTTTGTCCATAACATTAAATTACCATGTTTCAATTGGTACTTTATATGGAAATTTATTTTTCCCTTTGTTTTATATTCACAATAAATCGATGTGGAAAATGAATATCTTATAGTCACAATAAATAAGTTTGAAAAAATCCATAAAGCACTTATACCTCTCCTTGCATCCGTCTCCTTGCTTCTCAGCTGGAATTAGTAAATATTCATTTCACTTTCGTTACCATTTTTAAAGTAATAATCTCTAAGTATACACGGTTTAATTCGGTCGATTAATATAGTATTTTGTAATCGAGTTGAAAAATTTACTGGTTACATAAAGTACTGACCCGGTGTCCAAAACAACCGAACCGACGACTACAAAAAACAAGGGCTTTAGCGATCAACATTTTGGTCACTGATGCCCCAAAAAGCCATCGCGAAAGGTGTTGGTCGCTAAAACCCAAAAAAGCCTTTCGCGATGACTTTTTGGATCTCGTCGCGTTAGTCTTTCACGACGAAATAAAAATGGTCTCGAAAGCCTTTCGCGACAAAAAATAAATTGGTCGTGAAACCCTTTCGTGACCAAAAATAAAGATCGTCGCAAAAACCCTTTTGCGACCAAAAAAAGTTGGTCGCCAAAGGTTTTTCGTGATAAAAAAAATTTCATCGCAAAAATCTTTTGCCGCCAATTTTTTTTTGTCACGAAATATTTTCGGCGACCAAATTTTACGTTACAAAAATGCTGTAATAATAATTAATATCACTTATAATAGCAATCAACATCATCAAAAAAATTATCAAACCCAAAATGTTTCTAAGAAATACATATACATATCGTTAATATAATAGTTCATTACAAAATCTCCGAATCATAATTCATTATAGGATTTGATTCACAAATGTATCTAAAAAAAATAAAGAGGGTATTTAAAGTTTGATGTTAACTACAAAGCTTAACAATATTATATAACTCATGTTTCTGTTGTTGAGTCATCATCAGGAGATGAAAAAACGTTTTGACGAGCCCAAGCAAGTAAGCTTTGTAATTGACTCTCCATCGACTTAATTTGTTTTTTTAGTTCTATATTTTTAACTCCAACACGCTCAGATACAAAGTGATACCCCCCCCCCTCCTCCTCACACACACACACACACATTGAAACTAACACTATTATCAAGACAAAGAGCATCAATTCATAAGATTTTCAAGAGGGGTTACTCACATATCTTTCGTGAGCTGTATCATTCTGCCAACTTTTTGTAGCCGTAAAACATTTCAATTCGAGTAGGCGTTACCCCAGTTGAATATTCTTATCCAAAATGCAACAAAAAGTTGAGTAATTAATTATTATATACTAAACATTATTAAGAGCACTCAAACAATATTTTGATTCATCTGACGAAATCGATGATCAAGAGAAGATACATTCCCTCAATTATGATTGTATGGAAAGTTTTGACGGTTTTGAGAATTGGTTTTTGAGCGTGCCTATATAATAAATGAGTTGTATGGTTGAAATAATTAGTCAAATAACCAAAATGTAATAAATAAGCTTTAGTAATAGGAATTAGCTCAAATTTCTCCGTCCCCCAAACCGTGCGTAGCCAATCCCAATCATCATGTGATACACCCTTATAAGGATGTCGTCGCGCTACTATTGGATCTTTGAATTTTTTATAATGTCTATGCAATGTGTACTTGTATCCCTTGTATGTGTTCGCTGCTTCAAATTTAATCCAATTGATCATAGCATTAATGGTCGATTCAAAAGTAAAATAAACCTGCAATAATTTTTTACTATCAGTCACGCAATAAAGAAAATATAACAATAAATAGATGTATCATTATTACCTGCAGCCTATCAATTATAACTGTTGGGAATTCTTCAGGTACATTGGACCAACCCTCATATTGAAGTGGTATGAATTGTTGTACGAGGGCATCAATCTCAAGGTTGAATTGGACGGTCCACTTTCCAACAGGTCTAACAACACCGGGAGGAGGAGTATCGATTGGTAATTTTTTGACCTGGCTCACTAACCTCTCCAACTCGATCTCTCTTGTTGGCCAGCGAAACCTTCTCGCATTCCCCGTAGAAGATGAAGCCCCTACAAAAAAATCAAAGAATAAAAAACCATTATAATAAGAATTATTACAAAGTGTATATACCTGAATGGGAACCATCTTCTCCAGTAGAAGATCCTAATGCAGTATCTAGATTTGGAATAGGAGTATTTCTTTTAGTAGACATTATTAACTTGTATAAAGATAAGTGGCATGAAAGAAGATCATAAACAAGTTATTGCTTATAAAATAAATTAAAGCAAATTTATGAAGAAATGAATGAATATTTTACGCTAACAGGCTCACCGTTACTTTAATATTCAATCTATATCATCATCACTTAGTATAATATCAACTGAATCGTCATCATAATTAACCAAATATTTGTTATATTTTGCATGATTAGTTTTCGTGATTTTTCATCTGCATATATTATAAATGTTTCAATCATATGATCAAAATGTAATTACATCTCAAAGTTTCATAAATAACTACCATTACAAAGGAAACATAAAATCCCTAAACTAAACTGATCAGTCTAAATTCACATATTAGTGTTCATCTCCAAATCAAACTAAAATTGAAACCAGAATTATCTTTTAAACAAACAAAAAGAATCACAGAAAGTCAACAAAACATTACAATAAAGTAGTAGAAACACAACGAATAGAATAACAACTCCTCGAATAGAATAACAAAAAACACGGTAGGCTACTCCATAATACAATAGAAGCAGAATGCCACAGATCAAACTAGCCCTCAATGATTTTGAGTAGCTTCATTTTACAATAGAGCAACCAAAAAACAGCAAGAATCTCCAAAATTAAAGCCAAATCCAAATTCTAGCAAATTAACCCAATCACCAAAACTGTATAAATGACTTACTTAAGAAAAGAATAAGATCGTAACTGGCCATTGAACTAACTTCCTAAATCCACACTCCCACCCCCAGAATATTCCCGAGAGAGAGAAATAGGAAAACAAATAGAAGTAAAATGACTAAACTAATCTTAATATTATAAGAGGCGATCTATAGTTTTGATTGAAACATGACATGCAAAAGAGAAGAGATCAAAGGCTTTCCGAAAAGAGAAGAGAAAGAACTCGTGAAAAGAGAAGAGCAAGATCATTGGTTCGATGCAACACGGGGAAATCAAAGATTAAAGGATAAATGACTCACTGCTCACTGTCGGGGTGAGGGGAAATGAAGGAAGACGCTCGTGGGGGCTCGTAGGGTGAGGGGAACTGAGGTCGCTCGTGAGGGCTCACCGTGTGAGGTTGAACTGCTCGCTAGGTGGGGGGAGCTCGAAGGATTTATTGATATCGTTAGACGGCGTCATTTTTTGGGTAGTCTATAGAGACAAAACTTTTATTTCATCGGTAAAAGTACGACTCTATGGCGAAGAAAAATATATTACGTCGGCAAAAGTAGTGCTTTTGCCGACCAATATCATTTTTCGTCGCTAAAGCAGTACCTTTTAGCGACGAAATTCTAATATTCGTCGGCAAAATCCTAAAGAAAAATTGTCGCGCCTCTCTTCTGCTTTCCCGGGTAAAATATCAGGGTCTTTGACGACCAACATATTTGTTGGTCGCCAAAGGACACTATTAGCCACGAAACTAACTTCGTGGCTAAAAGTTTACTCTCTTAAAGTGGCTTTTCTTGTAGTGCGAATGAAACTGAAGTAATCGGCTCAGTTTGATTACTTGTAACCGGTTCGACTACAATTATAAATTTTTTAAAGCCAATCTCTCTATATATGGGTGTGCAAGGTTCGATTCGATCGGTTAGTAAGGTATTTTTGTAATCATACCAAATTCATTGGTTACATAAAATACTGAACCGAACCAAACCGATGTAACCAAAAGAACTGAACCGAATGAAATCAAAGTAATCGGTTTGGTTCGATTACTTGTAATCGGTTCGGTTACAATTATAATTTTTTTTAAAAATAGTAAAAATCATTAAATTGAAAATATCAACACTCAACACAATTAATATATATGTCTAATTAATATATATGTCTAATTTTTAATAATATATGTCTAATTTGTGTCTAATTTATTAAGTTTTTAATAATTTATGTATAATATATATATATATATATATATATATATGTATATTAAAAAATGGTTGTACTCGGTTAGAACCGATTACATGTTTATTGTAATATATAATCGAACTGAAAATTTGATTACTTAAACTAACCGAACCGATTACAATTATCATGAGAAAAAGAACTGACCTAACTAATTTAGTTTAGTTCAGTTCGATTTGATTTGGTCGATTTATAAAAATTCTGCACACCCTATCTCTATAGTCTCTGAGTTTACGCTGATTAATCCCGCAGACCCTAAAATTAAACGAGCAAGTGAAACCTACGGATGCCTTAGCTTGTATCAAATTGGTTACATCTAAAGGAATAAACCCATGGCAATTATTGGATCAAAGAGTCTTAACTCAAATTCAATATATTTAATATAGTTTTATTAATTAGTTATATGTGAATATCATACCTACCACGTTCAATTATATATATTTGGTCATTATGCTTGGATTTCAAAATTTTGTTCATTTAATAAGCACTTGCATATATAATCATTTGTAAGCACTTCTATTTTTGTTACATAATTAGTAGATCGTTGTTAGTTTGATTTTTTTAAAAAATAAACTAAACTAACGAAGTGAGTACTATATATAAATGATCAAATATGTACGAATGGAACGCGATTACATATGTACAACGACCTGATTGAGAGATAGGGAAAACCCACTATGAGACAAAATAAATAGTTAAGCATGGAGATTAAATTGACCAAACTAAAGTAAGGAGAATTTAAAAAAAAAGTAGAAGTTATAAATACAGCCAATTTATTTTGTAGGTATACCTCAAATTAAGTGTTTGCACACCAAAAAATGGGCCATATAGACAAAGAGTGTGATTTATAGAGTTTTGTTCAAAAGTGTTTTTACGTTTAAAAATATTAATTTTAAATCACATATATTGGTGATGAAGGGTGTTCAATCGTAATTACATCTCTCATCTAAAAAATAAAATCTTAAGTTGAAATCTTATATTAGATAATAAAAAAAAACACATCTGTTGAGTAAGTATAGATGAAATGCTTACAAATGATTAATAAAAATATTAATTATTTTCTTATGCTTTGGAGTACTTTCTCAATAAATATAGATGAAATGCTTATTGAAAAATGGATCTAAGAGGTAATAAGTATATCTTGAACTTGAAGTACACAATAATACTTCAAGCTAACATATTTGACTAAAACAGTTAATTATAGAAAAATTCTAGGGTACGGGAACTATAAGGTACATAAGTTTAAATTTATCTTTAAATCATATCTCATGGATCCTACATGAATGAGCCAAGGACATTTAAGTCTCTTTACGACACAATCCGTGTACTTTAGGAGGACCCTTGATTATAAGTGTTTTAATAATATTATAAAAGTCGTTTCAAGCTAACATTTCCAAATGCATTGAAAAAAAAAAGAATGGATCCTTAAGGGTTTGTTTGATAACTCGTACTTTACAGTATTAAAAGTAAGACAATATTATTTTAGTACTATCTGACGTTTGACAAAAATATGAAGTCCGTACTAGTTAATACAGTGAGACTTTTTAGTCTTACCCACATAGAATAATTTAGTCTCCTTTTACGGGGGACTATATCGGACTAAGAAAAATAAAATTATTTTTTAATTTATATCTTAAAAAGATTTTTTTATTAAAATGATTTTTTGAATATATATTACAGGAACTTCACTAGCTAACAAAAATAATTTTTGAATTTTTGAAAGGTGTAAAATTAGTTACTTATGACTTAATTTTACCAATTTTCAAAGTCATTTACTATATTTTTCTTCCTGTTTTTCTAAATTTTTAAAGCCTTTCAATCATATGAGTGGTTTAGTAATTATTTATATATTTTAAATGACTTATTTTGTGTACTAAAA
This sequence comes from Datisca glomerata, assembly GCA_003255025.1. Taxonomy (NCBI): domain Eukaryota; kingdom Viridiplantae; phylum Streptophyta; class Magnoliopsida; order Cucurbitales; family Datiscaceae; genus Datisca; species Datisca glomerata. The sequence goes on from QANY01012298.1 coordinate 1,203,364, forward strand.
ATTCAATAAATTTTTTTCTAATTTCAATGTTTATAACTATAAATTCATTATCTTAAAGTTTACGAGCATAATTAAATTTACATTTTTAGTAAAAAAAATAGCGGTGATAGCATGAATTAGATAATTTACTTATAGTTGAAAATGTAAAATAACATGTTAATGAATTTCAAATAGACTTTTGCAGATTAAACATGATAAACAGTTTTACAATCTAATACTATAACATGTCAAACATTGTATAAGTGTTACAGTTTTTTAACTAATACAACACCAAACACTGGACAGTGTTATTTAATCCAGTACAATACATTACAGTACAATCTGACAGATTTAATACAATATTATCCAATACTATCATGACCGTCAAACGAGCCATAAGAACACAAGAGGTGTTGTTTGATTTTACGAACATTCAATACTTAAAAATTAAAAATAAGATATTTTTTACAGTAATCCATATTTCCTAAACAACTCTGTTGATAAGAATACTAGAGGATGTTAATCCAATAAAATGAGAAGGGATATATATTTCTATAGATGCATGTGCACAAAAACAAGAGCATGTGTACATCTGCAATCCTTCAAATCACCATTATTGGAACCATTTGAATACACATATTTTCTACAATTTGGAAATTAGACAAAGTTGACCCATATTGCTTTCATGTCATATTGTCATACCAGCAACTCAAACATGATTTGAGCACCATACATTGCATCCAATTATCAGCCTTTTCGTTTAGAATTATTATCGGGCTTGTATGAAGTTTCATTTTTAGGCTATTTATTTTTCATTTTCAATTCAGAAAATAAGAGACTATTTTAAATATTTAAATCCCTTTTAAATTTTATTAATAATTTCACACTCTAAAATATAAATCATTGAATTATCACATTCTTTATGAACATGCGAGTATTATCACATTAATTTGTGCCAACCATACAACCCAAGATGTTTGGTTGAACAGATTCCTTGAGTCTGTTGTGTTAGGCTTATTCCGTGTTTAGAAAGTCAATTTGTTAGATAAAATCAAGGCACAATGGAGTATGCAAAAAACTTCTTTCACCATGTGCTTGTATTGCTATAAATCTACTCTTAATTAGATGATGAACTGAAAAGAAGAGAGTATGAGAGAACATAAGAATATTAATTTGATATTAATGTGTTACCTAATTAATTCTCTGATGCTTATATTAATAATGATTTTGACAGAATGAGATTAAAAAAATAGATATTAAATTTGCTGTGAACTATATTTTTAGAGAGGTCAAAGGTTTTTTAATAGCGATATAAAATTTCTGAGCCTCAGTCTAAAACTAGTCTGTTGTTTTTTTGTTAGATTTATGAACTGATGTCGAGATACAAAACTATTATTAAACGCCAAACGTTTCCATATGGGCTGTACGGACAGAAACTGGAAGAATAGGTGACAATTAACGTAACAAAGCTTAGGAATACTGCTGTACCGTACGCAGTTAAGGACATGTGTCATTGACAGCACTTTATATAGCAGAAAATTCGTACTGCTATAGGAATTTCTGTTATTTTTCAATATCATTCCACGTGGAAACGCGGCGATCTATTACGGCGTGTAGCTTCCAATTTTCTTCTTGGCCAGAGTAGGCTTCCTATTAATGTTAACAAATAAGAGATTACTTATGTTTTAGATTTTAATTTATAGAAATTCTAGTGACCATTTATTTTTTAAGAACTAAGTTATTAATTAATTTAAAAATATATATAATAGATAAATAATCATTTTTAACTAGTGTAATTTAAATAGTTTATGAGTTGTCTAAAATACTCTTATTTATAATATATTTTAAGATTTTTTATTATTTAATTAATAAATTAAATAGTAATGGATCAATTATCTCATATTCGTAAGAGTAGTTATAGAGGTTATCAATAAGTTTATTTTTTAATTTAATTATAAATTTTACCATTCATGTTTTACTCAAACTTGGGTCTGGTCTCCCTTCCATCAAATTTTATCATTTATAGTTCTATTAAATAAATGTTAATACAATATTAGAAGTATTTATGACCTTAAATAAATATTAATACAATATTAGAAGTAGTTATGACCTTAAATAAATGTTAATATAATGTTATCTGATGTTAACACTCTATTCATTCAAAATTAAATCATTCTAAAATAATATCATATTATTTGATTGTTAATGTATTTGTTAGCGTTTATATCATATCTTGAATAACGTTAATATCATATTACGCGTTATACACTCTCAATATTATATCATATACTGAAAAATGTTAATATCATCTTAAATAAACTTTAATAAAATATTATGCATTATCCTAAATAAATGTTAATACATATTATCTTATCGTTAATATATTACTTACGTTTTATCATAATATAAATGTCATTTATAAATTTATAATAACAAAACGTTCACTTAATATAAAATTTTATATTTAATTGAACAAATATTGTTATAACCACTCATGTTTAAAGAAGTTATCATATTTAAATTTAAAACAATAACTAAAAATCTGAGTATAAACATGAGATAAGGGTGTTGTAAACAAATTATAAAAATTTAAAATTAAATTAAATAAAAATGGACATTTATCTATTTCAATTTAAGTTAGGTAAATGACTAACTCACTACTATGTAAGTGGCATATCTATGTCATTTTCCCTTTAATTTATGAAGTTACTATTCAATAACAATTATTCATTTTCGTCAACATCAGTTAAATGTTTCTGTTAACGAATGTTGACTGGAGTCATTAATTACTAATGATTTATAATTTTATCATTTTTTATACATATAATTTTAGTATTAAATTGATAAAATTAAAACTTGAAAGAATCAATTTAATAATGAGTTAACAAGGACACTCGTATCATCACTCGTATCATGAGTTTGTGAACTCACAATCCATATATAGACTATAGAGTTTTAATTTATGACAAAAAAATCAATTCATTAAATTCTTTTTCAATTTTTATGCATGTATGGCAAACAAATACTCTTACAAGACGCAAAACCTCATACTCGTAGATAGACAAAAAAAACCTCAAACATCGATTTTTTTATGTCTTAACTATTTGTTATTTTACATCATGGGTAGAGATCATGAAAATTATTATTCAATTGGTTATGTTCCTTCAAAACTTTGTTCAGCAGCCTTTTCAAGAAGTCATCATCGAGCACGATTATACCTTAAATCTAATTTGAGTTATTTTACCTAATCCCCCGTCATGATCGAATGATAAAAGATGATATCAAACTCGTGGATTGGCGTGAGGGGGCAGTAATGACTATATTTCTCAGAGCTAACCCTAGGTGAATATGAAGTGCATGGATACAAGTTATATCTTGGAATGAAAGATTTTTTGTATCTGTCTATACTCCATATCAGTTTATCATGATCTCATTCTCAACCGATCTGACATCATGAGTCGAGGTAAGTCGTAGGCTTTAACACTGAACATAATCCTACAATAATTCGTTAAAAGTAAAACACGGAGTTAAAAAATGGATAAAATATATAATTATAAATATCATTGTATATATTCAGAGGAAAAGAGTGCAAATCAAACTAACGTCCCCAAACTTAGGTTTCGTCTCCTTTCAATCAAATTTTACCGTTTATAATTGTATTAAATAAATATTAATATAATAATAGAAATAGTTATGACCTTAAATAAATGTTAATACAATATTATCTGATGTTAATATTCTACTCATTCAATATTAAATCATTCTAAAAAGTTGTTAATATCATATTATTTGGTTGTTAATGTATTCGTTAGCGTTTATATCATATCTTGAATAACGTTAATATCATATTATGTTTTAACACTCTCAATATTATATCATATACTGAATAAACTATATCATCTTAAATAATTGTTAATACAATATTATATGTTATCATAAATAAATGCTAATACATATTATTTGATTGTTAATATATTCATTACGTTTCATCATAATATATATATTATTTATAAATTTATAATAACAAAACTTTCACTTAATATGAAATTCATATTTAATTAAATAAATATTTTCATAACCTGAAGGTTTAAAGAAGTTACCATATTTAAATTTCAAAAAATAACTAAAAAAATCTTAGTAGAAACATGGGATAAAAGTGTTGTAGACAAATCATAAAAAATTAAAATTAAATTAAATAGAAATGATCATTTATCTACTTCAATTTTATCTAGGTCAATTATTAACTTACTACTATGAAAGTGGTCTATCTATGCCATTTTCCCTTTAATTTATGAAGTTACTATTTATTTTCGTCAACATCAGTTAATTGTTACGAATGTTGACTGGAGTCGTTAATTACTAACGATTTATAATTTTCTTATTTTTCATACATATAATTTTATTATTAGATTGACAAAATTAAACTAGAAAGAATCAATTTAATAATGAGCTAATAGGGACACTCGTATCATGAGTTCGTGAACTCACTAATGTTGAATCCCTATACAGACTATAGAGTCGTAATTTATGATGAAAAATATCAGTTTATTAAATTCTTTTCATTTTTTATGCATGTATGGCAAACAAATACTCTTACAAGACGCACAACCTTCGACTCATAGATAGACAAAAAAAACCTCAAACATCAATTTTTTTATAAGTCTTAACCATTTCTTATTCTACATCATGGGCGGGGATCACAAAAATATGTAGAAGTCCTGAACACATTCAATAGATTGTGTTCCTTAAAAAACTTTGTTCAGCAACCTTTCTTGAAAGTCATCAATTCGAGCATGATTATACCTTCAATCCAATTTGAGTTTTTCTATTTTTACTTGCTCCCCCGTCATGATTGAATGATAAAAGATAAGATCAAACTCGTGGGATTGACATGAGGGAGTAGGAATGACTATATTTCTCGGAGCTAACCCTAGGCGAATATGAAGTGCATGGATATAAGTTATGTCTTGGAATAAAAGATTTTTTGTATCCATCTATACTCCATATCAGTTTACTATGATCTCATAATTTTTAGCCGATTTGACATCGCGAGTTGGGGTACGTTGTAGAGTTTAACACTATGAACATAATCCTAAGAAATTATTTGTAACTAAGAAGAATCAAACTTTAGATATGAGATAGAGCAGACTTTCATTTCTAAGATATTCACCACTTAGGTTAACACAACACAAGATATTTTGTGTTACCACAAATACCATCATTTTTTACCACAAAGAACTAGTTTTTTTTATAAATAAAACTAAACCTTCATAACAAACAACACAAAGATTACAGCCGTTATACACTCTGACTAAGTAAAATGACTGGTGAGGATAAAGGCTTACTTATGGGGATTGGATAAAAGTAAAATTGATTAGTTTGAATTTAAATCCAAAAATCCCTATAAACAATGGGATTCGTTAAAAATAAAACACAGAGTTTTAAAATAATGGATAAAATAGTAAATATCATTGTATATATTGAGAGGAAAGAGTTCAAATCAAACTAACTTCATGCTCGAGTAAATAGATTTACAAAAATTATTTAACAGTAATTCTATACTAATAAAATATAATTGATCAATTTATATATCAATTAGTCGGCTTAAAGTCATTTAAATTACAAGCCATCATAGTTATATAAATAATTCAAACACAATTTGTAGTTGAGTAAAATGAAAAAGATTAAGTCTTATATACCATTTTAACCATGAATTATTAGCCCAATTTCTTGTTTTATTATGGTCCTTAAACTAAACTAACAAGGCAAATCTGTTTCTTTAATCCTTATCATTAAGAAGCATTAAAAAGCTGAACCCAACAAAACTTATTTAGTTAAATTGGTGTTGTTGACGTTTTTTACATTAGAAATTAAATGAGAAAATTATGTTAATTTAAGGATCAAAATGAAAATTGCAAATATTAAGGCCTAAAATGAAGACCGGGAAATAGTTGGAGGACTAAATAAGCAAAAACAAAATTTTAATTTCATATTTATTAGTGGTCCAAGTGATGAGCCAAAAGTGCCAGAGAGAGAAGCGGGTCTGGCACGTGATTGACCGACGCATGTGACACGTGGGAGTTACAGAATGGTCGAATGGAAGAGATAGAGAGTTTTAGAGTTCGTTATGGCGGTTGGTATATGATTTAAAGATTTAACCAGGGTTAAGTAAATGGTTAAGTTAAATATTAAATTTTTAACTCTGCCTCACTGCCTGTCGTTTGTTAAAATTTTGCTATAAAAGACGGCTCCATCAGTGTTTCCTTTGACTCCCGTTTCTTTCCTCTTTCTTTCTTCATTTTCAGTCCCAGTTTCGAGAGAGACAGAGAGAGGCATTTACTGTGTCATTGAGAGAGCTTGAAAAGTAACAATGGCGGTTTCTCTAAGCTGGTCCTCTGCTTTTTCAATGTCGCTTCTTCTTCTTGTTTTAGTGCTTACAAACATGGAGTTTGTACATTCGAGGTACGATATAGCTTAGATACATTAAGTTCGCATCGCCCGCTCATTTCTAGAGAGAGAAAAATGATTTCTCATCGAAGCTTGTGAATCAATGTTTTGATTTCTTCTTTTCATTTAACGTTTGGAAATGCACTTGCAGAGAAAATGAATGAGAATCATTGCTTAACACATTTAAAATTCAGTATTTGAATTCTGAATCGGATTATTTTTGTATTTTTTCTCGAACAGAGTTTTCGAAACAGAGGTACTGCAGAGCTCAAAGAATTCATCAATGGCGGAAAGGTACGTATTAGATCTTCCGCTGCAGCCTTTACTTGCTTCTAATCATGACCGTCAAGGAGGCAAGTTTCCAACGTATACCGTTAGATAAATCGATCATAGATCGGATCTGAAAAAATCTGGATCGTAATTTCGTTTACGACGGTACATTTACCCAGATCGGTTCTTACGTGTCATCAGTAAAATATTGACTATAAATCAACTACCTTCTTTGACTGAACGCTTGACCTCCTACTATCAGTAAATACCAAATTACCCTCGAGTAATTTTCTCTTACTATTTCGTCCACTGCTGTACTATTACCTGTAAATACTTTACAAACCCAGGGGCTGTATCTATAAAATAAGTTTGGGAGAGTACTTTTTGGCATCGAATTCTCTCTCTCTCCAACACTAGCCGAGCTTTTGGTTTTTAAACGAATTTACAGTGTTACTATTATTTTTTCTTTTACTTTATGTAATTTTGAAATAATGTTGTTATATTAATATTCTAATTTTCAGGTGGGATGATGCTAAAAATGAGCACGCAGTTGATAATCCAGAGGATGTTGCAGCTATGGTGGATATGTAACATTCTCTTTCTCTCTTTTTTATTTTAATTTTAAGATTTTTTTCATTTTCGGTTAATCATCTACATTAATATTGGAAAAAGAAAATATTTTTGTACTTTCGTAAAAAAATATTTCATTTGGATTTTTAGAATGTTTAAGAATTATAAACAAAAAAATACAAAATTGAATTAATATTAAAACCTTTTTTTTCTAATAAAGTTTTCCGTAAGATTCTGAGGAACTAACCAAACGACCACGTCCTTCTCTGCTTCAACAAACAACACTTTCGTTCCCACTTTTAGTTTTAATCTTCTTAACTCACATGCCCCATGTCCGCGAGATCCACCAGTCACGCTCTTAATTAATTTCTTGTCTCTTTTTTATTGAAAACTATATATCTCTTATCTTTCCATACAAAAAACTGAAAAAGATCATATTAATGTATTCTCTCTTCCATTAAATAATATTTTGAAGAAAAAAATTATTAATAGTTTTTCCCTAAAATTATCTGTTTTGACTCAATTATCATACCGTCTTGCGGTCGGGTCTATGTTTCTTTTGCAACATTGGCCTTAGATTGAGTATGCTAACGTCACATCATCATTCAATACAACACTTACTAGAAACTGCGTTGTTTTTACTTTGGAATCCATTTCATTGCTTTGGGCAGTTAATGCTCACGACCACTTCCCCACCCATCCATGGCTGAATTAGTAACATACACCCACTCCCTTTAACTAATTTTTTTACCAAATGAGTTAGACTTTTGTTGAAGTCCCTACATTTATAAGAAAATTTTCAGTACTCTGATTTATATATACCTCATTATTCTATTTAATATTACACCTAAATAAAAGATACGTGTCAGTAAATAATATGTAATTATATTAAACTCAGCGGTATAACTCTCTTCATCCCACGCGGCCGTACTGGTACCTCATATACCATCCTAATGGGGCATGCTTCATAAACTCGCCCACTCTCTCACAGACTGTCCAAAATTGTCGAGCTCCAAATCACAATTTTAGATCTGATCTTATTTTATTTTTTTATTGATTTGGAATAGTTGGTCGATCAAATCCATTCATTAACTGCAAACTGACAGAACTATGTTCTTCAATGAGTCCAACATGACCCATTAAATAATTCACTCTTGTATTTATTATTAATTCACCTCCACCGACGCACCAAACTGGTAAAAGTACAGGGTAGCAATGAGTTACCCATTTCTTTTCATTAATTCCTTATAGCCAAATAACAATTCTTAAATTCACACAATTTCCGTATCATCCGTATGCATTTATTTCTTTTATATGCTTATTTCAATTTAGTATAATTGTGATTAATTCCTTAATCTATATTTAGAATACTAAAAGTATAGTAAGAGTAAAATTGTTAAGCTGAGTTTTTATTTTTCAAACTTGCTCAGGAGCATTAGGAACAGTACAGAGAGGAGAAAACTTGGATTCTTTTCGTGTGGAACGGGAAATCCGATTGACGACTGTTGGCGCTGTGATCGAAGATGGCACCTACGACGTAAACGTCTGGCCGACTGTGGAATCGGGTTTGGACGCAATGCCGTAGGAGGTAGAGACGGACGATATTACGTCGTAACGGACCCTGGTGACGACGATGCAGTGAATCCAAAACCCGGTACACTAAGGCACGCAGTAATTCAAGATGAGCCGTTATGGATTGTGTTCAAGAGAGACATGGTGATCACATTAAAGCAAGAGCTAATAATGAACAGCTTTAAGACAATTGATGGAAGAGGGGCCAATGTTCATATTGCTAACGGAGGATGTATTACAATCCAATTCATTACAAATGTGATAATACATGGACTTCATATACATGACTGTAAGCCAACAGGGAATGCTATGGTAAGAAGCTCACCTAGTCATTATGGATGGAGAACAATGGCAGATGGAGATGCTATTTCTATATTTGGATCAAGTCATATTTGGGTTGATCATAATTCTCTCTCTAATTGTGCTGATGGCCTTGTTGATGCTGTCATGGGTTCAACTGCTATTACCATTTCTAACAACTACTTCACTCACCACAATGAGGTATGTCATAAATATATCTTCTTCTTTTATTTAAATTTTTAGATGAAGTGAATGAATTTAATGAAACATGTTTTGACAAAACAAAAGAGTAATTTGTTTATTTGGGAATAACAGGTAATTCTACTGGGTCACAGTGATTCATATACAAGAGACAAGCAAATGCAAGTGACCATTGCCTATAACCATTTTGGTGAGGGCCTTATTCAGAGAATGCCAAGGTAATTCTACTGGGTCCCTATTCTTTCTTCTCATTCTCTCGGGTTTTTTTATAACAATGAGTATGCATATAGACTACTACTCCACAAACCTAATAGGATTATTGACTCAAGTCTCTCTGTTTCTGGTTTGATAACTGAATATCTGATATGGGTGGGGACAAACATTAAATATTGCAGGTGTAGACATGGGTATTTCCATGTGGTAAACAATGACTATACACACTGGGAAATGTATGCCATTGGTGGAAGTGCTGATCCCACAATAAATAGCCAGGGCAACAGATATCTTGCCCCTCTCAACCCTTTTGCCAAAGAGGTAACAAAGAGGGTAGATACAAATACACAAGTATGGAAGCATTGGAATTGGAGATCAGAAGGAGATCTATTACTAAATGGAGCATATTTCACTCCATCAGGAGCTGGTGCTGCTGCAAGCTATGCCAGAGCTTCTAGCTTAGCGGCCAAGTCTTCTTCCTTAGTTGCCACCATCACTTCTGGTGCTGGTGTTCTTTCTTGCCGCAGAGGTTCCCAGTGTTAAAAAAAATTAAAATTTCTTATTTAATTCTTATTGCATACAAAAAAAGGAAATTATTTCCACCAAAAAAGCAAAAATTGGATGGAAGAAAAAAACATTTACTCATTTTTTCTTCCCTCATTGTTGCTATAGCCTTTGTCCATTTGAGTTTTTAGCCACTCATTCAGCTTTTTTTTTTTGACAAGTCAACTCATTATGTTTACAATGTAAACGCTTATTTGTACTTGTCCCCATCACATATTTGACAAAATTGTATATTTATCTTCTTCTCTTTTTTATATTAATATTATGTCAGATGTCCTATTATTTATATCTCATGTCCATAACTATTAAAAAACCTCTTTAAGATTTTCATTTCATTACATGCAAATCCCAATATCAGATATCGATTGCTAGAAAGTTTACTTGAACGAGAAATTTGGCTCTCAAAGTTTCATAACTTGTGGGATTTTGACCCTTCCATTCAAATAATGTTTTCTACATCTCTCATAATCTCTGCCAAAACGACTTAATTTTAAGTGTTTATTTTATAACTTATCAGGACACTTGAAAAGTTTTTTTTATGATCTTTGACAATATAATGTGATTCAGACACGGATCAAATTATACATAATAACAATTTAAAGAGTCAAATTAACCGTTCAAGTAAACCGTAAGACATCAATTTCAATTTTATCCAACCTTATGGTATCCACTCATACATCAGAAAAAAAAAAGTTACATCCAAAGTGAGGAAGATGGGATTGATAATCAGTTAGGATTTGTCAAGGGTGTGGGTGACCCATCAACATGTGATGCAATCCCTAATTGCCTTAAATAATACTAATTTTGTTTGCATTATTTTTTTTCTGCCAACTCATGTGTTTCAGTTCCCATGTTACAATTATGAACCTCATGGCAACTGTCACCCTTAGGCCATGTGGATTTTTGGCCCAACACCATCACATCTCTCTTAATATTTTCCATTTTCCTTTTCAATTTTATCAAATTTTATTTAAATCAATGTCTACAATATTTTTTACTTTTATTTCCGCCAAACACTAAGATTAAAACACTGTTTTCTTTAAGAAACAAAATTTGTATGGATGGAAAAATGGAGACAAATTATTCGGAGGATAAGCAATCCAAACCGAACGCAAGACTATACTTATTTTATACAAGCAACAGACCAATATCCGTTAATAAAAGACAAACCAATATACTTAAAATGCTTAGTGGCTGACATTCGGAGAGAAAAAACAAATCGTCTCCCACGAAGAATTATACAATGACCTAAGCCTCAACAAAAGAAAATAACTGAACTTTCTTAGGGACGTAAATCTTCAAGAAAAGATGAAAAAAAGGGAAAAATATGAGGAGAACTTCAAAGAGTAGATCACTTTAAAGAAAAATAAATAAAAAAAATAGCTAAGAGTAGGTTACTTTAAGAACAAATAAATAAAAAATAATTAAGGATGAAAGAAAAATAAAAAATAAACACCCTAAAATATCCAAAAAAAAATCGACACCAAAACACATTCTCACATGCCAGTGAAATTCGTTGTAAAGTTCCGAAAGTTTATATAATATATACTATATCTATAAAATACATATAGTATTTTATATAAACTTTGGATGACTATAATATTTTTCACGGATTGCGTGAATTTTTTTCCCATGCAATTTTTTTAACTTGGGGCGCATGCAGTGGTCATTTTTTATGTTTTTCATACTTGTCACTATTTTTTATGATTTTTTTCAACTTGAACTATATATATATATGCTCATTACTTAAAAATATGCCCACTAGAGATATGATCTTGAGAAGAGATGAGGAATGAAGAGTGAGACTTACAAGTAAAGGGGCAAGTGACCTGAAGGAAAAAGAATGGAGGCAACCTAAAACAGACCCAAGCTCATCAGACTCTATCATTAAGGTTCTTAAAAGACATTAAAGTTCCATGCTTTATCCTGATCTGACCAAAAGGATTTAATATGAGCATGATGAAGTCTAGAAAAGGGAAAAAACATCGGAAAGACCGAAGAGACCTCCCAAAATTTAATCTTGTCCTCTATACTGACCTTATAAGAAACAAATCTTGAGAAAAGAGGGATACCTTGCGAAATAAACTTACAACGATGGCAAACAGAGGTGTTCCGAGCCATTTTAGAATCCCAATCATTGTCCTGCAGTCCGTATATGCTAACAATGATGGCATACTGTAAAGAATTCGTTTCCAAAGAAAATTTCCAAAGGCTTTTGAACAACAAACAAGGTAAAAGAAAAAATTACTTCAACAACCCCATAGTTTTACCTGATTACACGAACACCCCATGTATTCAGAAATTAGGCATACTTTTATTACGGGGAAAGGAACATTCATTCAAATTGCCTGTATAAAAGTAGAAGAACTGAATGCCAATAACTTAACAAGGCTTTCCATTCGGTTACAAAATATAAATTACGAAGGGATTCAGGATAAGATGACTCGTTCACACTTCCTCATGGAGCAGGCGTAGTGCCAATCTGTCATGCTGGACAAAACAATGGTTCGTTTTTCAAAGAAACATGTCTGTTCAAGGGAGGATTGAGCTTATAGATTAAAGCCTGTTTGGTCAAGCTAAGCCAGAATGAAAGTGAGTATTGAATGTATAATAAAGCTATAGAAACTTGAGGTTGATCCTAGACAATGCAGAGATAAGACAGAGGAGCGATTAATATGAAATCGTATTTCTGTACGGTAGAACTTGATTCGAGAGGCAATTGAGCTCTGACATAGACTTACCATAGCTATTGTCACTTGTACTTTTCCATTATTCTTCTTGCCTCTTCAAGTGTATCTTCTGTAGAAGTGTTGTTTGTGCCACCCCCACCTCTTGGTCCTTCGCCTTTATTCAGAGCAATAAAGGTGAAATATACGAGTCCCATAGTCGCCTGTTTATAAAAGACGGGATAAAAGTGAAATACAAATTATGCCCATGAAACTACGCAATTGCGTTATGCAGTGTTTTCTACTGACATGTAAACGAATGAGTGCATGTACGGCCTTTTGTTTGAATCATTGAACTAAAAGTTGAGAGGACCATGTACCTGCCTGTCCTACTTTAGATAGCTTCCATTCTAAAGGTACTAATGATAATCAAAGTTGACAGAACCCGATGACAACAGGAACATGTTTCAAACAGAGACCATGCATAATGCAAACTTTTTCTGTAAGAGTCACATGAGCAGAGGGCTATTCCACACCCCGCAATATAAGAAAAAGACTCTAGAGAATGATAGAGAATGAGGAACTTAAATTCTCATTCTAGAACTTATAAATAATGGTTGATTGTGTGACTCTGGTAAGCCACTTCTGATTTTCAATTATCACCTATCACCATTTCTTTTTATACGAAAGAGGACGTAACCGGTACCTCTTAGGGCGTAAGATTGGGAACACTATAGGAAGTCTTCCGCACTAACTCACTATCATGGGTTCTCACTTAAACTCAGGTTTGATCCACAGCGAAATTGAATTCAGGACCAATGCGCTTACGCACAATCACAAGCCCGTCAACCACTAGGCCATCCTGAGGTGGGTTATGAACCATGACGACTGGATTACAAATTTTTAACATCGGCCTGAGGGAATTAAAAATAATCATTGAGAACAGTAACAGCATTGGCACTAACAACAAGTTGATAATCAAGTAGTTAAAGTTTGGCTTTCTTCTCTATGAGATTACGTATTATAACATTATGCTTCACGTCCAAGAAATGCAGCAATATTATCCAAGTCAGCATACATAGAGGTGGAGAGAAACAAAGTAACATACCAACACAAAGAAAGCTGTAGACAGGAAAGATTTAAGCACGAAGAGTGACACTGTCAACGCCAACATTGTTACAGAAATCCTTGCTATTGGTCTTGGTATGGAATCCTACCAAACAAGTCAAAATATATGAAAAGAATATGAAATTGGCAGTTGTATTAAAGCCAATAAGTTTGTGAAGGTGGATTTGGAGATAGAGAAATTGAACTTACAGGCACCAGATTTGTTCCCGCCTCAATTCCATCCTTCCCAACTTTCCAGACGGTTTGAATCACTAATTTCACAAAATATGCCAATGATAATAAGACGATATAGATCAAGCTTAACTGTAAAGTTCAGTTCATGGTAAACAGACAGATGCAAGCAAAACGGATGTATGAGACAAACCAATGAAAACTGGACCCTTCTAGAACAAGCAAGAGTTATACTTTATCAGGAGAATCAATTGAAATCCCAGCAAACAAAGATAGTCCATATACTTTTCGCTGAGCTTTTGCAAGAACTTTGTTCTTACATTGAAGCTTAAAGAATTAATCAGTTAAGAGAAAGACTTGACTGGTTCGTCAATTTCAGAATGAATAATTTGGAGATTATAGCTAGCTAATAGCAAGAGAGAGACTGTGCAAGCTTCCAATACCCAAGAATTGTTCAAATTTTACTAGACACAAGCAAAAATACTTCCGTAGCAGCTTATCCTATCACAGAGCTCATGTGCCAAATCGTTAAGGGAACTGTTTCTATCCACAAAAATTTAAGCCTTTTATTTATTTATTTTACTGTAGGACAGAGCAACAGAAAGTCGAAGGGTCAACATTCTTCTAGGTTGATGCTCTAATGCTGATAACTACTCTAATGTGTGTCGCAAGAAAAACAAATAAATCTAATAAACCTAAATGCTCATAAGAAATTATGTGAATTGAGTTATCTCAGAAACTTGATGGTGGAGTTAGGAATCAGATGATTAATTTGCATCCAAAGTCAACAGTAACACCTTAAATAGGCTCCGAATTACAATTACGTAATGGACCTAATCGCACGATTCGACATTAAGTTTATGAACATGCATCGGCGGAGATGTCCCATTAAGGAGGATGTAAATTTCAGGTTGATAATGAAATTCTAATATTCCTTCCTTTTCTTGTCTTTGATTTGTGCTTTTAGTTGCTACTGTTGGTGTGCAAACTTGCAAAGTTTTTCTTGATGTGGGTCTGTATTTTTATCCAAGGAAGTACTACTTGAAGAAGAAACAGATCTCAGTTTAAATCCACTTTCAACCATTTTAGACAAGTTTAATTTAGAATAGTTCATACAAAATAAAAAAGAAAAGAAAAACACAATCATTTAAAATTTCCATCATTACAGCAGTTTAATATTTTTCAAATTCATAGACCAAATGGAAAATCCAACATGCTTATTTATAACCTCTTCCGAAATTGATTTAGAAATTTGAACTATAGCTAATACAGTCAAATTCATTGTTAATAAGAAAATCTTTCACAACGAACTACACTCTGGCATACGTAAAATCAAAACCCAAACTTGAATTCAAAAATGAGAAATTGAAACGAACCTTTCAAAAAGTTGGACTGTGCGGCATAGACAACAGGTCTTAGCTTCTGAAATTGAATATTTGAGGGTAGAGATAGCTTCGTTAGCTTCAAAAAGGAATTGGAGGAAAGAAAGTGAGAGTGTGTGAGAGTAAGACTTGGGTTTTTACGGTATTGAAGAATGGAAAATGAGGTGTGAAGCACAAGTGTGGAAGCCATAGAAGTGAGTAAAAAGATATTATTTTTCGTTAAGCTGTTGTTAAAAGAGGAAGAGGAGGGGTTTCCCTAACTTCTGTTCCGACATCAATTCTTTAAAAAAAATAAACAATTTAGAATCCTCAAAATAAATAATTAAATAAAATAGATTTTCTCAACCTCATAAAAAATGATTAAAATATAAAATACACCTCTTTACTTTGATAAAATTATAAATTATATCTTTATATTTTTTTCATATTTTTTTATTCATGCATTTTGACTAATTGTAAAATATGTCTCTCGTGATGTTTTTTGATTAAATGTAACAGAAAAATTAACTTCATCAATTTCCCTCCATTTTCTCTCATTTTAAGCCTTCATTTTCATTTTCATAACATTTTCTAAATCTGATTTTTTTGCTTTCCTCTGATGATTTTTTTACTTTATTCTTAAAAAATCTATTTCATTCATATGATTAAGAATATGATCCCTATTATTTAGAGGTTTTTTTTGTTGGGTAGTTCTACTTACAAATTACTTCTATTTTAAATCGATGCAATCCTAGAGAATTTTGTGAGAAAGTTTTTTTTATTTATAATTCATTTTTACTATAATTTTATAATTTCTCCATCGTTCTCCAAAATTTATTTTTCTTTTCAAATTATGTAAAAAGACTCTTCATTTTTTAATGACATTCTCTATAGGATTTGACGGAACTTGACTCTCTAAAAAATTCATGATAGGTAGTGAAGATTGTTACATGGAAAGTGTAATTCAAACGTTTTATTCATTCTTTAAATTTTGTATTGAACTAAAACTAAAGTCTCAATGATTTCCTATTAAAAACAAATTACAAATGTATTATTTATATGATTGGAAAAAATAAAAAATATAACTTAGTTTATTGAAATTTTATAATGAAATTTTCTTAGTAGCAGATTTTTTTATGACGAACCATTTTTGGAGTAGTAGATTTTTTATAGAATGAAGCATATTTTTTTAAGAATGAAGCAAAATTCGTTATGGCATAAATGAAGTTGGTTTTTTTTAAGAATAAAGAAGATTTTTTTAAGAATAAAGCAAAAAAAATTCATTAAAGGAAAGCAAAAAAATCAGATCTGAAAAATGTATTGAAAGTGAAAATGAGGGGAAATGGATAAAAATGGAGGGAAATAATAGAGAAAATTGGGGGGGAATGGATGAAGTTAATTTTTCTGTGAAATTTAATCAAAAAACGTCACGGAGGAGTATATTTTATAGTTTAATCAAAGTACAGGGGTATAAAAATATGAAAAAAAAGTGTAGGGATTTAGTTTGCAATTTCATTATAAAATAAAGAGTTTTTTTCTAATTTCACGAACACTTTTCTAGTCTTGATAAGTAGATTATTATTTTTTTTCAATTTTATTGTTGCTCCAACATAAATTCAATGGATATCCATACTGATAGTTAATTATTATTTATCATTATCTTAATTTTATTTACATATAAATTATAATCGATATATTCTTGACATTATTTATATCCATGCACTTCATATTCACCTGGAGTTCGCTCTCAGAAATATAATTATCTCTAACCTTGCATGTTAAT
This sequence comes from Datisca glomerata, assembly GCA_003255025.1. Classification (NCBI taxonomy): domain Eukaryota; kingdom Viridiplantae; phylum Streptophyta; class Magnoliopsida; order Cucurbitales; family Datiscaceae; genus Datisca; species Datisca glomerata. Next base: position 1,220,589 of record QANY01012298.1, read on the forward strand.
GCACTTCATATTCACCTGGAGTTCGCTCTCAAAAATATAATCATCTCTAACCTTGCATGTTAATCTCACGAGTCTATTATCCATTCTTATTTGATCAAGGTGGGGAGTAAGTAAGAATAGAAAAACTCACTTACGTGAAAGACAAATGATTCATTTTTTTAGCTAAAGTTTAAAATTATTGATAACAAGTTAAGGAAGTCTCCATACTTTAGTCTTAGTCCTAAGGCTTAGACTCCTTGCCATCAAAAAATGGTCACATAGCCTAAGTCTCTATTGGGATTGGTTTTTAAACTTGTTTTTTATGGCTAGGACTAAAGAGAGGAAGTTGTGTTAATTTAAGGATTCGATAATGAAAGAAATAAGATTGACAAATGAAAACTGGATAAAAATTAAAATGGATCAAAAATTTCGAGTAATTTTAAATAACATCAAAGGTAAGGTGCTCAACACCGTTATATCTAAAAGATGAATCCACGACGACAACGTATAAGAGCGATGTTATAGAAACATTGTTATCGCTACTAGACGACATAGTATTTATACATAAATTCCTCAAGAGTGTTGTTCTATCACAGGCCGGGTATTTTCTGAAGTGTACAACTGATTTTCCTTTCAATTGCACATAGAGAATTAATAGCTCCTGTTGTGACTTTTTCAAATGGCCTTCAATCCCTTCCCTCCATTGGAGTAATCATTGACATTGCAGGATAAATGAGGATTGTCAATCACAGAGAGACAAATTCTTCCCTCAATCCTTCACATTCTTTCCTTAATCTTTGGTACTTCCCTCAGTAACTCTGTCTGCGATATAGCAATCCTGATCATATATTAGAGCAAGTTCCAAACTAATGTGACATTGGGAAGATTAGCTCAGCTCCCCTTTATTACATCGGATATTTACCGAAACGGGAAACGCCCCCAAAATGTAACTTCAGGAATGTAATTGTGAAACGAATGTAGACTAGAAATCATTCACATATGAGAAACGAATGTAGACTAGAAATGATGCAAAATTCCATGACTATAGCTGAAACATTTAGATTGCAGCCAGAAAGAATACCATTGCTACATTACTAACCCAATATGCTCTACAGTTTGCCATATGAATCCTCAATACAATCTAATGCATATACTACATAGAACAGAGAATGATACACAATTGCTCAGTATTCTTCATCACACTACAACTTGACTTCTCAATAGTTGAACAGAATTGTAGTGTGTGAGATCAAATGTAAGAGTTCGATCTTTCATTAGGTTGAAAAATGGTAAACAGAAAAAAGGCCACAATCACTGCAACACTAAATATTCACAGTGAAGCTACAGATTAATGCTTTCGGAAACACTAAATTTTTTAAAAAGAATTCTTCCATTAACGATCTGAAATCAGCAGGTAAATGAATATTGCATAAAAACACTAAAATTGCATTTCACGTTTCAGTGATTTGGTAACTTAACCAACATTTTCCATCGTCCAGGTGATATGACAACTATCTATTGTTAGGCAATTGAATTACCCGCATAAACATACGTACAGAGAAAGAGAGCTGAATTAATTCAAAACACCCAAGGCAATCCAACTCTTTTCATGAGTTTGTTTATCATTCACAAACAAAGACACCCAATGTTCCTTCGCCAAAATTTAATCTCAACGAGACAGGCAGCACTCAATTTACTCAAGCAAAAGCGAAAAACATTATCAACAGACCAAAAATTTCTGAACATTAAAAAAAACAAACAGAGAGAAAGAGAAGAAAAATAACCCTAATTCCAGGGCCCCAATCTGAAATCCTTCACCTCAAGATACAGAAATCAAGAAGAAAGAAGAACGTGAAAAGTCAGAAACTTTTGCTACTGCAAAATGAAGAAAACATGGCAGCGAAGGAAGCCATTGATGAAAAAAAAAATTTGGACCATTTCTCGATTTGTGCGTGTCATCCTTGCGCAGGGGCCATGCTAATCTTCTCTGTATCGTTCCAATTTTATCGGATGTCCCCGAAGGGACACTGCACCTCGTGAACGCTGGCTTATATAAAGACTAATGATTTCACATAACTAAGCGATGTGGTAAAGTTCGCTGAACAAGATCTCTTCTGATTGATAGAACTTCATTGGGACATAACACCTTTTTGTGCTAAATTATATTGTAGTTCCTTACATAATCTCATTATATAATGCTCTAAATTGTTAACTTAAGCTCAAATATATTTTTTAGAAAATAATAATAATAACAATAAGCTCAAATATAATGACGTGAAAATATTAACCTATATTTGAGAAAAAAATCTAAGCGCATATTTCTCTATCTTTCATTCATTCCCTAATCATTATATATGCAAATTTAAATCATTCTTTTAAAATACTTTTTCTGCTCCTATTGTTTTCTTTTAATAATTCTTCTCGTTATGAATGAAGTTTTACATTTAGATATAGATTTATGATGAATTTCTCATATCTAAATCTTAAATGAACTAAATGTCAATATTCTTGACATTTTTTGCTATTGGCTCTATTTTTAAATTAAATGATAAGTAGTATTGACATTAAAAAAGGAAAGTGAATGATTTGAATACAATAACGTCCTTGCAATTCAAAAAGTATTTTACTGTAATATATAAATTTTTACTTTAAAAGCATCAACAAATTTGTAATTTGTAATCAACGATTAGGTCATTGAATTAAATAATTATTGTTTTAAGTGTAAGAACAACTAAATATATAATTTAATCTTAATAATCGATGTGCAAATTAATCACTAAAAGAAATAAATGATGTATATTCAAAGTGATTTGATATATCTGTAATAATTAAACATGCACGCTAACATACTTAACTTTCTTTATCTTTCTTGCAACTAAAAATTTTTCCCTGTTGAAATGAATTTCTGATCTTCTATTCATTGCTACTCAAAACGCAAGTAAAGGTCGTAATGTTGTGGTGCCTCTTCATTCTTTCCACCTATGGTTCGGTTCACCATACGTGTGTGTAGACTCTAATTTACATATATAAAAAAAAGATTTCAGATTATATTCCTTAAAGAAAGTAACACGCGTCAACAAGCTTGCCTCTCAAATACAATTCTCTTCTCCTTCTCTGCCAAATTTACAATATTAATAGGTAAATTGATAATTTCATTACTTATATAGCTATGACCATTGCTATACCGAGCTATATAGCCAGTTAATCCTACAAGCATCAAAACTCTCAATCTTCACTCTCTCAGCAAGAAAATCTTTTAAACTCCAGTGATTTGTGCTTCACTTCCCATTACACCATTGACCATTCTACATCCTTCCCTTTCTGCCAGCTTCAAGCCTTCCTCAATAGCCAACATTTCAGCCTAATCAATGTTATACGACGGAGTTTCTCCCTTCACCTACTACATCCACTAAAACATTCTGACTTCTCAAAATTCCTTCTCTTCTCATTTGCTGTGAAAAAAGGAGTTGCAAGCATCAGCAGCTGCTCTTGCAACCCCCACAGGATCAACCCTCTTTCCTTCATGAGTGAATAAGTTTCTTGCCTTCTAAATAAGCCAGCACATGGTAAAACACAAAAAAGAAAGAGACATCATGGTGGTTTTTTTAACTCATGAATTCTCTATATTGAGTCAAACTGCTGAAACTTGTACTGGTCATTTGATTTGGCCTTAATTGCAGTGGGTAAGAGTGTCAAGCTAACTCACACCATTTTCATTCCACTAACATATCCTCAACAGATTCTTCTTCACACAGACATATATAGGGCAAATAGGGTCTTGAGTAATCCTTCTTTTGACAAGGACTTTCTTTGCAGCTGATGTTTTGGGGAACATTAATTTTCCAAAAGAAAGAATGCACAACAGCTGATGTTTTGTAAAAATTCCATGCTTACAGTATGGTCAAATCAAACTATCATCCTTCTCTCTTCTTGGAAGATGAATTGCACAGATCTCTTTAGCAGTCCAACATGGAAAGGAAAAAAAACTGATTGCTAGAAGCCCACTCCCTTCTATTTATAATTATATCAGCAACCATTTCAAAATCTTGACTTCTGAAACTCTGCAAGTCACTATAATCTCTGCGACTAAAATCACAGAGTAAATGAATATACACCAGAAATTATACAAAATTTCATGACTGTAACTAAAATACTTCGATTGCAGCCAGAACACTTGTTGATATAGTGCTTACCCAATCTTCTCCACAGTTAACCATATCAACCTTCTATACATACACTTAAAAGAACAGAGAGTGATACACAATTGATCAAAATGCCAAATTTTAAGTCCAGCAACAGATTGATGATGCTTTCAGAAACCCTATATTTTAAGAAGAATCTCTTCCATTTTCGATTTGAAATCTGCAGTTAAATTAAATACTAGTTAAGGAAATGCTTAAAATTTCAATTCATCTCCATCGTCCAGGGGATGGAAACATGAAAAAACAAGCCAACTCTTTTGGCGATTTTGTTTATCGTTCGCGAACGGAGTAAAATTTGATCACGACACAGCACTCAATTTATTCTTAAGATTCCAAAAGCGAAAACAAATTAACCAGACCGGATTTCCCATGAACGCACCGAAAGAAGAAAACAGATAGGGAAAGAGATAAGATACATAACCATAATTCCTAGGGCTCCCAAGCTGAAGAAATCATGACAACGAAGGAAGCCATTGAAACCAAACCATCACTGGTTGAGAGAGGGCCTACGCGTAAAATGACTAAAGAAAACAGGGGCAAAAATGTCAAAAAAGTTTGGACCATTTCTCGATTTGTGCGTGTCATCCTTGCGCAGGGGCCATGCTAATCTTCTCTGTATCGTTCCAATTTTATCGGATGTCCCCGAAGGGACGAAATACAGCTGAAAAGCACTGTAATATATAGACTAAAGCTTTTGCCTTACTAAACGATGTGGGATATTTCGCTCAACTAGATCTCTTCTAACTGATGGATTTTGATGGGACGTAATACCTTTTTGAGGTAAATTATAATTTTATTCAATTATTTTTTTTGTTCTGGGAATATCATACGCATGAGTTTCACAATATTTATAGAACTGTTAAATCGTTTTAAAATGACTAAAATTATTATTTTTCTTCTTTTTGATCTTTCCTTGTAAAATATTTTATTAATTTCATATCTATGAAGGACACATTATACTAACAAAAACTTAATTATTTACTACATTGAATTCACAATTTATTTACTCAAAAAGTTTCCTTTGTTGTTGATTATACAGCAAGGTAGGATACTTTGATATGTGAACTAATCTCTTTTTCATTGTGATCCTTAGATTAAGTTTTCTATCATATAAATATAATTGAAATGACAAATATTCAAAGTAAATCCAACTCATTCATCTTCCTTTCCTCACAATTTCAAACAACAATAACAATAAATTTGTTTTTGAAACCAAAAAAATAAATATTACTTTGACTTGCTCATATAAACTCAAACAATATTAAATATACAACGAAATAAGTCAGAGTAGATCGTTAAATCTCAACTCTCACGCTCATACACTCATGACTCTTAGTTTCGAGTCACCCAACTCACAATATTCTTATAATTGTGTATTTAATTAAAAAACTTCGTATATACAATCTATATTCAAACTTTAAAAAATAAACATATATTTATGTATTCATCCCCTACCTCAAACCCATATTTAAAAAAAAAGTAAAAATAAAGAAAGTATGTATTACAAATACAACGGTATATCATATATGAAATAAAACACGAAATTTTGCTATATTAATTAGTACTATCAAGTACTATTTTCTCATGGCCTCGCCACCTTTTTTCCAGATGAACACAAGTTAGAATCAAGGGTGTGAGAATTCACATATCTACTAGGAGCAGAAGATCTATGAAATCCCTTTGGCAAGCAATTATTTACTGCTTCACTTCCAAATCCATGACTGTCCTTCTTGGGCTTCAAGTTCTCATAATTTTGAGCTCTTCTGGCCTCCAGTAATGGCTGCTGCAGATCTCTCATTCCTCCAACCCTAGCTTCACAATTTGTAATGGCAATGAGTGGTGGGGAAGATATAACGAAGAAGAAGAGGAAAAGACAGAGAGACATGAGAGCCTTGAGAGAGAAAGTACAAGAAGACATTGTTTAGTTTTGATATATTTTTCTTGTGTATGAAAAGTTTGTGTTTTTTATTTTGGAAGTTGAAAATAATGAGGGGAGGGTTTGGTATATATAGGTGTAGGAAGAGTAGTAATTAAGAAAATTGTAGATATAGTTAATTAAATTAACCCTAATCCTGTTGCTTAAAATTTTGAGACTAGTCATCATTTATATTATATCAAAATACAAGACTTAATCTAAGTTGTATAATCATTACCTCGTTGCAATTTTCTTCGTAGTTTAAAGAAAATATTAATATTTCATGTACGTGTAGGAAAATTCGTTATTTCTAAAAAATCAAAACCTGTACGTGTAAAGAAGTGTTAAAACGATAAAAATTATAAAATCAACTATGACATTAAGATACGTGATTGTATATATTATTTAACTCAAAATATAACGATGAGCTCGAGTTACACTACTTTACATTCTCATATTAATAATTTACAGTAAAATCTAAAGAAAATAAAGTTTGACCTTAATTAAGTCATAGGGTTGACCACCATGAAACATTAAATATGATCATGAGAAGAAGTAGAGGATAAAGATAGGACCAACTAAGAGATAGCTAGCAAAAGCATGCAAATGGTTGGGGTGTTGTACTATACCTATACTAGTTTTGTTCTTTCTTTTTTTCAAATTTTCTTTTGACAAATACAGGTAAGAATGCTCGTGCATTTCATTAATTCCTTTTTCCCCTTAGTTTCTTCACTCCAAAAGTTAAAATTCTCTAGTGTTTCTACACAACATCTATAGTCATATATCCTATGATCATCTCAAAAACAACCATAATAATACTAATGCTATAAAAATGGTATAATATACACACTGACTAAATTTTAAAAAATAATTAATATCTGTGAAGATAAAATTCGAGATCTTTTGTACAACATTTTTTCCTTTTAAGTCAATAATAAGGGTTTTATTATAAATTTATAATTAAATATGTTGTAATACTTATTGATATCGGGAACATAAACAGTTCATATAAATGAATTTAGAAAAAATATATTAATGTATTTTTTAATAAGAGAAATTACCTTAATATGATAATCATTTTTTATAAATATGACAAATTGATGGAGTAAAATTGTTTTCTATATTATTCAAATAATGATGTTATATAATGCATTTTAAAGATTATAAATGTATTTATCGATTACAAGAAGTTTATAAAATATTTAATATTAATTATTGTAAGTCATACGTTTATTTTAAATTAGTTTAACACGTGCGAAGCACGTATTTATCTGACTACATAATATTTTAAAACTATTTAGTTCTACTATCAACTTCAAAATAAATTGTCATTAAATAGAAAATATAATTTCATATGTGAATTAAATGAGAAAAAATATAAAATACTCAACTCGTACTATATTTTATGAGGTTATAAAGAGTAAAAGGGAAAAAGATTATTATCATATTAAGATATAATTTCTCTTACTCAAAAGTATATTAATGTTTTTTTTCTAGATTCATTTATATGAATATTTTATGTTCCCGGTATCATAAGTGTTACAACATATTTAATTTATAAATTTATAATAAAATCATTATTATTGACTTAAAAACAAAATTTTATTATACAAAAGATCTCAAATTTCACCTTCACATATATTAATTTTGGACTACAAAATGCTATAAAACTACTTAGCTCTACTAACAACTTAAAAACAAATTGGTATTAAATAGAAAATATAATTCATATATTAATTAAATGAGAAAAGAATGAAATGCCCAAATTGCATTGTATTTTAGGAGGCTATAAAAGATAAAAAAAGGAAAATCACAAGTTTCTCTCCATTAAACTCATGTTAATATAATAGAAATGAGTAGTTATAGAATGATAAAATTATAAATTAAGATTTAATTGATCAGGTGATATGTCATTTTTTCATATTTTAGTGTTCAATCACTCATTAAATGATTTATCAAATTAATCTATTAATGATTAGTACGTCATTTGAACAATTAAAACTTGATCTATAATTTAGTCAGTTTATAATTATTATTCAATATTTTTGTCCAAAATATTTGAACCACTTTAGATTGTAAATTAAAAATAAATCACCAACAAAGTGGGAGAATGTGCGAAGAGCCTAAAACCAAGTCAACTCATATTATCAGCCTTTTTAACACATGGAAGAATACTATTCGTCCACGTGGTAGTGGTAGCTTACCTGTTTAGCCGGCCTGTACCAGGTATGTTCAATTATTTTACAATTCACAAACCGAGTTTAATCTGGTGCCACGTGTTAGATCCAAGCAATCTACAAAAGCTTGATCCTTGTGGAAAATCCCAACCACCATTTTCTCTATCTAAATAATGATCACGACACGTGTCGTCTATCCTGAGCTGGCAGAGATCTGTTACCACATTTAGACTCTGTTTGGCTATAAATAAACTATGAAGGCAAAACTTTTACCTTTTTCTTTCCGGTAAATATTAAATCTTATCTTCTTCTTTCTAGTAATTCTATGTTCATCAGTTTCAATTACCTAAGTAATTTGTTAATCATTTTTAAATAAAAATTTAATTGTATTTAAGTTCAATGTAATTATCTCGTCAATCAATTATGAATTTATACAAATTTTATTTAAGGCCTAAATTACATTTTATTATATTTAAACTATCTGATATTTTCCTTTTTTGTCAATAACTTTTTTTCATATCATTCACTATGTATCATTGATATCAATTACACTACAAAATATATTATTATGATTAATCATAATTGCTTTATAATTTAAAGGTATCTAACTTCAAGTATAAGAAGTTTTTCCATTACTAGCTAAATAAAAATCTAATTACTATGATTGCATTTAACAATATTTTAAGTAAAGGAAAATTTAGAAACTTCCCTTATACTGTAAAGATAGAAAAAAGATGAAAGAGTAATAATAAAATGAAGAGGCAACACCTCTCTTCAATTGTTAGAACGAATTGGGCTCAAGCACATGCTAGATTTTTCTAGCACATTAAGCCGGTGGAAATTTCCAACTTCAGATTAATATAAATAGGAGCCATGTTCCTAGTGCGTGTCTCAAACAAAAAGAAAGAGAAGCAAATTGTGTGAGTGGTGTGTGTGAAGTGTTGAGTGTGTGTGAGTGGAGTCCTAGTGTGTAGGAGCAAGGTTCAATTTATCTATGTGTCTAAGCGTCAAGTGTGTCTAAATGAAATCTTTGTTGTAATTCTCCCACATTAAGAATAAGAGTTTTGTTTATTGTAAGTGGTGCCAACCACAACATGTGGTTGAATTAGAGCGAGTCGATTTTTTTACCGTGTCTGAATTACAAGTGGTTCATTTTGAGTCAGTTGTTGAGTTTCTTACATATATCATGTGCGGTATAGTACTACGGAGCTTGTTTTAGAAATCAAGCTTGCTTGGGTTTAGCCAAGCCACGATGGGTGACCTACAAGTGGTTAGTGAAATTAAGAAACTGAACACACGAAATTACAACACATGGTCGATGTATATGGAGTCGTATCTCCAAGGCCAAGACTTGTGTGAGATTGTGAGTGGTAGTGATATTGTACCACCAGAAGATCTTGCAGCTCTAAAGAAATAAAAGATAAGATCTGAAAAGGCAATGTTTGCCATCATGACCACAATTGAGGAAGAATTATTGGGGCATATCACACAAGAAAACACACCCAAGGACGCGTGGGACACCTTTGTTGCATTATTCTCAAAGAAGAATGATGCAAGGGTGCAGCTTCTGGAGAACGAGCTTCTTTCAATAACACAACGCGACATGACGATAAGCCAATATTTTACTAAGGTAAAGTCTATTTGTCGTGAAATCTCTGCGATTTAGACTCTTCTGTTGGCATGTTTGATTCTAGAATTAGAATAATAATCCATTCATGGATTGAGGCGATAATATAGAAGTTTTATTAGCGTTATACAAGGTTGGTTAACCCAACCATCTTTTGTGGAGTTAGAAAAGTTTCTAGTTGATCAGGAAGCGTTAGCTAAGCAAATTTATGTAGCCTCATCCAAGAATGAGGATGAAGCACTCTTTAGCAATAATAGCAAATGTCAGCCCATAAAAAATACTCACAGAAGAATGAAGAAAGACGGTGACCAAGATAGTCGATACGGATGTCCTCAACAAGGGGGAGCGCAGAAGAAAGACAACATGAGTGGTCAACTTCAAAAACATAGAATATTTGATGAAAAATGCTACAATTGCGGAAAGAAGGGCCATATGGCTAAAGACTGTTGGTCGAAGAAGAAAACAATAGAGAGCACTGCATTCACATCAAGTGCCGGATGGACAAGCGATTGTGAATGGGACATTGAAGCCCTTTTCACTATAGAGGAAGAAGAAGTAGCTCTGACTGCTGCTGTTCCTAGATCAATCGACTACAATAACGATTGAATAGTCAACTCCGAATGCTCAAATCATATGACATGAGACAAAGGGAAGTTGCAGAACATGACCAAGTATAAAAGAGGCCATGTGGTGGTCATAGCTAATAACTCAAGATTGCCAATCTACCATATCGGTAAAACAATAATCATGACACGATTTAGTTCAAATAAAGTATCACTCCAGAATGTCTATCATGTACCTGGAATGAAGAAAAATATGTTGTCAGTGACGCAACTTAGGGCTTTAGGTAACCACACTGTATCAAGTCCCCATGATGGTAAGGTATATCAAGACCTTAAGATCTCTAGAACACGATGGATGGATGACATTTAGAGTATGTCTACGTAATGTCAGTAGAATCAGCTTATGTGGACAAGACTCAGAAGAACAAAATAACAGATTTGTGGCATGCGAGGTTACGACATGTCAGTTATCATAAACTCAAGGTAATGATGAATAATTCTATGTTGAAGGGTCTTCCTCAACTCGATGTTAGAGCAGAAACCGTCTGTGCCAGTTGTCAATGCATTAAGGCGTATCAATTATTATATGACGACTCAAAGTTTAGAGTCAATACACCATTAGAGCTGGTCCATTCTCACATATACGGGCGAGTTAAGAAACCATCAATCAGCGGTATATAGTACATGGTTATACTCATTGACGACTTCTCACGGTACGTGTAGGTCTTCTTTATGAATAAAAAATCTGGAACGTTCTCAAAGTTTATGGAATTCAAAGAAATGGCAGAAGGAGAGGTCGGCAAGAAGATTCAATGCTTGCGAACAGACAATGGCGGCGAATACACATCAGAAGAATTTTCACAATATCTGTGAGAATGTCGCATTCACCACAATATGTTGGGGTTATGCCCTAAAAGCATGTGTATTGACATTTTGATATGAAGTTTAAAGAGGATTACATTTTTCCTATATTTTTTCTTTTAAATTATTGTTGGATAATTTATATAAATATCTGAAAATGTTATATTCATTAACGAGACTATGATATTGAATTAGTACGAGAGTATTAAGATCATAGATAATGAATAAAATTATCAGTAACATATTAAAGTATAAAATCTTTAATGAATGGTTGCTAGTACGGTTCAATAAGCATTATGAATGTGTGTGATCTAGATTTGAATCATTGATGTGGATGTACATCTTAGTAAATATATTTTATATAATAAGATTATATATGACAGGCCCGATGTGAATTAATATCTTTATTAACATGTCATTTATCATAAAGATTTGATACACATCAATTCGATGATTATATGTAGGTCAGTATGAATCCTGAGTAGTTATGAACTTCAATGCATGTCTACTAGATCTTTTGATTCACTCATTAAGGTATGTTTGCTAATCAGGCTAGTGACTTTTGTTTTGGAGATTCATTGATACGGATGACTGAGGACATGAACTTATAAGATTTGGAATCTAAGTTTTTCTAACATGTCGTATATTGGTTCTCTTAAGTGTTAATTCTAGAACTAAATAGTTATTGAGCTCATGATCAAGAGGTAATTAGAAGGGTAAAACGGTCATTTTGACCAGCTCTAATTTACGAACTAATAATTGGAGGACAGAATTACATGAAATGATTGATGACAGTGGACTACACGAGAATACTCTTTAAATACATTCTATAATCTCTAAGGGTACAATTCCATATTTATAGTAGAGTAATAATAAAATTAATAAATAAAATTATTTAATTAAAGAGTTTAATTAATAATCTAGTTTATTTGAGCTTAGGATTATAAGTTCATGGTCTCCAAGTCACTTCTATACTACGTTGTCTAGGGTGTGAGTATTTCAGGACATGAGAAAAGGATTGACTTGCAAAATGAATTCTTATTCTGGGGCAAGTACATAATAATGAGATAATTATGTGTGATTAATTAATTAAATTATTTATATATTTAAATATAATTTTTAGACATTATATATGTATATAAGTAATTATCAAGTTTTTTAATTACCGATAAGTGAGATAGAATATCTAAGTTGTGAAATTAGATAATTAAATTATTATTAGATGATAATTTAAATCAACTAAATCTATTATTTGTGAAATAACATATAAATTAGTTGACAGGGATAATCAGATATGTTAATTTTGAATTAACTGATATCTAGATAATTATCTGATTAAAATAAATATTTAATTCACAGTAATTGACAGGTGTCAATCACTGAAAGGGTATCAGAAATTGACATGGAATATTGTGGTGCCAAGTGGCATTATAGTAGTAAGTGTGTAATACTGTAGTGCCACATGACACTACAGTGGTTCCGTGAGGCACTGTAGTTGTGCGCAATTACAATGGGTCCTACTTCAATTAGTAATTTTATAATTAAATATTATTTTAGTTTATCCCTAAAAATATGATACACCATTATCTAGAATAGATACATATATTATTCTAATGGCCTTAGTAGTTGAAAGAATTAGAGAGAATCAGTTGATCAGATCATGAGTTTGTTAATCAAAAGTTGATTTGAGAACACGATTGGTGTCAGAGAGATTTTGTTCGATGATTAAACTTTAATCAAATCTCTAAAAGAATAATCATAACGTTCTTTTAAAGAACCATAACAAAACTCCTTCTCAGTAAATCTCAACATCTCATGTGTTGAGAATATCTAGAGACAGAAAAAGTGTATTGTAATTTTCTACGTGCTCACACACGTCCTAGGGCGTTGATGATTGACTTGAAAAATCTTGGTGTGATCTCAGAGTCTACCGATCGTTGAAACGATTTCGTGGGAACGGAGGATCGATCAGTTTTTGCAAGGACACTTGATATAGACTAAATGAGATATATGATTCATAACATTGTATGTTGTATATTTAACTTATAAATATATAATGTATCATGACTGATTGAAAATAGTTTTCAATAAAAGTTTGTATTTAGTTATCGTGGCATTACGCAAGTTTTATTTTATTAAAAGATTTGATTTTTATTTAAAAGTTTAATTTTTTTTAAAAGACCACGCTTCCGCCACGATGACCAACAAGGGTATCAGAGCGATCTTTATATATATACATGTTAAATGTTTTGTGGGTTTTCTTGCATTATTCATATAATATGATATATGTATATGCTTATATTTTTTGAATGTATGAAAAATAATGGATCATTAATTGTACGGTAATTATTGGGTTAGGCTCTGTTTTAAATTTTTCTTAGATCTTGTGTAAGCCAAATTGAGGTGTAAAAATTTTTACAATTTTATTTTGAATATTATTATAATTATTCCGAACACGAGAAGACGAAGAACGCACGAGACGAACGACAGAAACTTACTGTTCAGGCGAAAACATTGTTCATCTGTGAAAACATTGTTCGTCCTCGAAAAACACTGTTCACGCCCAAAATTTATTGTTCTGGCGGAGGTGAACAGTGCAGACAGTACTGTACCGATGGTGAACAGTGACTACCCGGTGCGGCAGGCGACTGCCGACGGTGAGACGGGCAAGGGTGGGTGATGGGCGGCGATCTGAGGGTCCTATCATCAGTGACAACTGTTGTCACGTTTTAAGAAAGTTTTCAACAAACCATGTAACTAACTCTATCACATAAATGTTTCGTTAAAACTCAAGCTCTTTCAATTATCCATTTAAAATTTGAAATTAATGTAATTTTAAGATTAATTTTTAATTTTTGACTTTATGAAAATTAAAAATTAATAGGTGGATTGAGTTTGATCCAAGTTTGATCAAATCAAATAAAATATTTATTTGACTAAATCAAAGTCAACTATATTAAAATAAATAATTATAGAAATTATTTTAATTAAGAAAAATAGTTTTTCTAATTAAAAAATATTTTGTTCAAAGCTTGAAAATTATGAAGATGGATATCACGAGAAGAATGCAATATTTATGAAATATGTATTATTGAAGTTGGCTTTATAATTTTATTTCTTGATTTCAAGAGTTGTAATTTAAAAATACCTAATAGTCACTCGGTCTATTATTATTTTACTTAACTGCTAAATAATTATTTAATTGTTATGTTTGATAATATGTCCATGCATCAGTTAATGACATGCCATACACGAAAATTTCACACAATTTTATTTAATCATGCATCACATCTGTAGAGACATGATTTATTAGGATTGTCCTAATATATTTACATGTATTATTTTATGAAATCAATTGTATGTAAACTGCTAGATTTTAACTAGTTAAAACTTGATAATCACACCACACTAAAGGCTATAGTTACATTTAGGTTAACCGACTTTAGCAAAAGAGTTTTATTAAAGTTTGATGATTATAATTAATTAGTTAATCTAAGTTCACCTAATTATGACTTAGGTGTTTCAGAAAGTTAAACGAACTTAGACCAATGAGATCGGATTAACTGATAATTAAATATTCATAGGATTATTATTTTAACTAGTAATTAATTTGAAATTAATTGATTAGTTAAAATACAAACACATTATCCTAAAATAGTGAGTGGGAGAATGTCGACATGTCAATGCAACATATGGTCTCCATCATTAGTACAACACCGTGAGGTGCAGTGAGGGCCTCGATGACTTTGTTTTCATTCCCCTAAGGAAGGTTTCAAGTTGTACCAATACCAAGGTTGGACTTCTTAAGAAGATAGGAGGAGGAATTGATGTAGTCGAGTTTTGACCGATCCTAAGGCGGCATATTCTAAATGGAACCATAAAATCTAAAATGATTGGTTACACTCGCAAAGTCACAATTAAGCTTTCATATGGATAGTTATGATTTGACCGAACAAGCGATATCTTATTGTTAAAAGAGATAATATGGGATATTTAATAAGGATGAGAATGTCTCAATGATAGTATAAGGTTAATCTGACTGACCATAATGTGATAAATAAATCGTTGGATTGTTTTATCATGATTGGTAAATGCTAAATTTATGTGTTTATTATGATTGCAATCATGCATCATGTTTACTTTTTGAATTTTAGATATTTATCAATTATATTGAATCATGTATTTTTAAATTTCAGTTATCAAAATTATGTCTATCATGGGCAACCATGTTACTACTTTGCTCGCTCTTGAGAAATTGAATGGTGATAATTTTGTACGTTAAAAATCAAATATGAACTTAATGCTGATTTGTGAGAATCATAAATTCAATCTTACTGAGAAATGTCCTGAGGAGCCCACCGCTAACGCGCTAAGAATGTTAGGGATAAATATGATGCTTGGATCATATCAAACAACAAGGCGAAGTGCTACATGCTTGTGAGCATGAATGATGTTATAAGAACCAAGCATGAAAACATGAAGATTGCCTATGAGATTGTAGAATCTGTACATGTAATGTTTAGGCAGCAGTCCGATCAAAGTCGTCATGAGACCACTAGGAGCTATATGGAAACTAAGATGAGGAATGTCACTTCTGTTCGAGAACATGTTTTGAACATGATCAACATGATGCATGAAGCAGAAGTACTGGGGCGACCATTGATGAACGGACTCAAGTTAGCATCATACTAGAGTCGCTCACACCAGCTTTTTCTACGTTCATGACCAACTATAATATGAACAAGTTACAATTCAACATGACCCAATTGTTGAATAAATTGTAGACTTTTGAGTCACTCAACCTTAAAATGACCAAAGAGGATGAGACAAATATTGTCGAGCAAAAGCCATCTTCCAATATTGTTAAGAGCAAGAGAATGAAGAAATACAATAAGCTCAAAGGAAAGTGTTTCCATTATGGGGTTGAAGGTCATTGGAAGAGAAACTGTAACAAGTATCTCTCTAAGCTGAAAAAGAAAGTTAAATATGATTTACTTGTACTTGAAGCTTGTTTAGTGGAATGTGATTTTTCATTCTAAATACTTGATTTAGGAGCCACTAACCATATATGTTATTATTTGCAGATGCTTGATTCGTCAAGGAAGCTGGCTGATGGCGAGATCGTTTTAAGAGTTGGCAATGGTGCGCTCGTGTCAGCTAAAACATTAGGGACAGTTCCCCTTGACAAAAAAGAAGAATAATTACATGAGAGTTTTACTTATTTTCTCAGTTATGAAAGTTCTTCATTTTCAAAGGATCTTGATATTTGTCACTATATTGATTAGTTTTACTATATTTATGTTATGAATATGCATGTTATTACATAATTTTATATTTATATTCATGTTAATTGATAAAGGGCCACAAATAAAAATTCATAATTTGACAAAGTATAATCAATGTAAATACTCATTGACACCGAGAATATATATAAGTAATACATAAAGACATAATGTTCATGTTAATACATAATAGCAGAAAAATATAATTTACATATTTAAAAGTACAATTCGTATGAATACACATTGGCATTGGTATTCAAATTAAGTCATGTTAATTACATATAATTAATTATTTACATGTAAACAGAATCAATTTATAGAGACTCAAATGATTATTTATAGATCATCTAAAAATTGTTTACACATAAAGATCTATCGAGAATTGAATCAATTTACAAAGAGTAGAACTACTTTATAAAACACATATCCAATTTACATAGTATCAAACAACTATTTACATGTACACATAGATTCGATTTGGTGTCCCTTTTTTCAGATTGCTAGGTTCGTTTGACGGCCCTTCCATCTGTTTTTCATTTATCCTCTATAAAAAAACTTACATTAACAGTTGTTTCTTTTTCAGATTTGAGAATATACAGCCTAAAATTCGGGATGTAAATCTTAATTAACATAAATATGCTTTGATCATGTAAATATGCATGTAAAAGATATCATTTTACACACAACAAATGATTTTTTGAGAGAGTAGATTTGTTGAGATTTGGAATAGGATATATACGTTTTTGGTTTTTTTATAGAGATTTTTTAAATCAGTAATATTTGTTAGTAAATCGAATTACGTTAATTATGAGATTAATTATAGGTATGTTTTTTTTACTTTATAGTTTATGAGATTACAATTTCTTATTGTTGGAGTTGACTATTAATGATTTCAAATATATGATAAAGTTATGATATATAAGTTATAAAAATCTAGAAATTAAAACAAGTTTGACAAGAATATAATATTTTCACAACTACGAAAAATGACAAGAAAAGTCAATTTTCGAGCTCAAACTGCAAAAATAGCTGAGATTTTTCTTTTTTTACAAAAATGGTTGAAGTAAATAATTTATCTATAGAAAATCTAAAATCTAAAGTCGAAGTCGTTTCGTTAAGTCAAATTGAAAGGTAGGTTTTGTCATTGATTAAATGGAAAGGGAGAGCGGTTCAGGCCTACTCTTGAACTTTTAGGCTAATTAAAAGCCAAAACAAAAGCCAAATATCGGCACCGACGTGGCATGGATTCGTCGATTGACGTCAGATCTTGGCTAGCTGTCCCGTAGATGAACCAATCTAGAAGTAGAAAGGGAAGGCAATAGAAAAAGGTCCCCCTTCCTCCCTCTCGTTGTCTTATTCTCGCCGCTTTTCTCGTCCATCCTGCCCTGCCTTTTCAAAAACCCAGCTTCAAAATAGAAGCGCTAACGCGCAACACAAGACAACCTTGAGCGCTAGCCTTGCGCATCCGTCTTCTTGCTCGTGAGTGCATACGTGTTCTTGCTTATTTACATTATTTCTGCCCATTTAAAAAAAAGTTTTCCGGTCATTTTTGTACTTCTTTTATAAAATTATACTAGTTGCCTAAAAACCGCCTAATTTGAGGTCCAAGATTTTGTTCTTAACGAATCTGGCTGGTAGTAAGTTAGTAATTGACATAACTAAAATTGAAGTAAATAAATGACCATTTCTAGTTAATTTAATTTTAATTTTTTATGATTTGTCTACAATATCCTTATTCCATATTTCTACTAAGATTTTTTAGTTCTTTTTATAAATTTAAATACAGTAACTTCTTTAAACATTGGTGGTTATGATAATATTTGTTCCATTAAATTTGAATTTCATATTAAGTAAATGTTTTGTTTTTATAAATAATATTTATATTATGATAAAATGTAAGCAATGTATTAACGATTAGATAATATGTATTAACGTTTATTCAGTATATGATATAATATTTAGAGTGTTAACACATATATGATATGATATAATATTTAGAGTGTTAACACATATATGATATTAACGTTTATTCAAGATATGTTGTAAACACCAACAAGTACATTAACAATCAAATGATATGATATCAACACTATTTAGAATGATTTTAATATTGAATGAATAAAGTATTAACATAAAATAATATTATCTTAACATTTATTTAATAGCATAAAGACTTCTAATATTGTATAAAAGTTTATTTAATACAATTATGAACAGTAAAATTTGGTGGAAGGGAGATGAAACTTAAGTTTAGAGAAAATTTGAACGGTAAAAATTACAATTAAATGAAAAAAATAAAATCATCCATAACCTCTATAACTACTCATACAAATGTGAAATAATTGATGTCATTACTTTTTAATTTATTAATTAAATAATACAGAAGATGTATATTAATAATATAAACATAAATGGTCACATTAGATAAATATTTTAACACGTTGATAAAACAATTAACGATATATTATTAACACAAATGATCACAATATGTTAATATATTAACTCGTCGATAAAAAATATTAATATTATATTATTATCACGTTGACAATTAGTTAATATACTTAACATAAAGTAAAATATAGTAACAAATTTATCCTGATTGGATAATGGTTCATGTAAGGGAGATAAATTGAATAATACATTAAATTATAACTTAAAAAGTTCAATAAAAAAACCTCCTAAATTCATGCTTTTTAATTGATTACACTGATTAAAATAAAAAAAATTAAAATCATTCGGATAATAAGTAAATAATGGGTATTTTAGACCAACTAAAATTCTAAAATAAATCAAACATAAAAAAAGTCATTTACCTACTATTATTTTTTTGTACCAATTATTAACTTACCACCATTTAAGTGGCCTATTTATTAGGATTTTTGATTTTTCTCATCACGTGTTTCTACATTTTACCTAAATATTAAAAGTTAAATGGTTGTAAAATTAATTAAAAAATAAGAGCGTCAATAATATATATTGTTAATATATATTTTATTTTTATTGATTAATTAGTTACTTTGTGTATTGCTAATATCTCTGAGTTGATTATTTATAATTCATCAACCAATGGTAAATCATAATATATTTACTACTAAAGCAAATAACTTGTTAATTAAGGTTTAAATGTTACATGTAGAGTAATAAATTTACTTATGATATATTTCTACTTTCTACTTGTAGCTCAAGAGGAATCTGTCATTTTTACAATTACATAAACTTGACATTTTTAAAGAGATCTCTAAAAACATATCATTTATAGCAATTTCAAAATTAAAAACCATTGTACAATTTCTCTCTCTCATTGAAAGGAGTACAACTTGTTATCGATCAAAAACACACATTATATATAATAGAGACAACAAACCAACAGTCACCACTTCCAAAAAAACATTAACCATAAAAAACATTGAAAATGTACTTAATCAAGCTTGCTTCAGTCTCCTAATTACAATATCCTAATCCAATATCCGGCACACGTTAATTAAATCTCATTAAATATAATTATCAATTCGTATATAATATGTTCACTATTGAATGACTTAATCGAAACTCCATTATAATTAAGTTCAGATCACATCTGGTGGTGAGTCAACCATCACGTGAAATAATTATGATTATACACAACAATCCTGTTTTTTAATGACTAAACTCGATCACGATAAGATTTTGTTGTCGACAACGATCATGGCTGAAACGAAAAGAGGAGCACAAAAAGTAGATTAGTAGTAGATTGATCCTTAATTAACTCGTCTACACATGCTTATGCATCTTATTTTCTTAATCATCAGCTAGATGAATATATTTGACGATAATGAGTGGATAAATGTGGCATCAAAATTTTATTTCATTTTTTTACTTGGCTTCCATTTTGTATCGATGAGCTCCACTGGCAAAAACAGTTACGTACACTATACGTCCATTGGCATTTACTTGTGGCTTTGAGTTTATTTACTCTAATACCTTAATAATTTGTATTTTGGGACAAAGAAAAACTACCATTAATCTTTTTTTTTTCTGTCAAGGAACTACCATTAACCTATTATCCTCAAAACAAAACACAAAATAAAAATATTGAGCATATAAAATTTAAGTAATTTTAAAGCTCAAGTTATAGACTAAATTTAATTGATCAAATGATATGTTAAACATTATTAAATTAATATTTTATCAGTTATTAAAATAATTGACTAAATTAATCATATATGATTGATACGTCACTTGATGAATTAAGACTTGATCTAATATATTAGGTAGTGTTAAATTTAAAAGTGTACCTTTGTAGTTGATTTTATATGGATTGGTAATTAAAACATTCTACAATTAAGGTTGAAAAACAAATAGAAAATTAGGGGTGTGCAGGGTTGGTTCGGGCCAGTTGTTATCATAAAAATTGGACTGAACTAAAATTTAGAGTCTTATCACAATGATGACCAAAATGACCAATTATGTACATATAAACTGAAGTGACTGTACCGTAAAATAATTGGTCAGTTCAATCAGATTTTACGTTCTATTAAAAAATTTTATTTTTGTTTTTTAAGAGGCCCATTGATAAATTTAATTATACATGTTTCAAATTTTTTTTATGTTTTTCATGCATTATAATATAAACTCACAATTTAAATCACAATATATAAACTAACACATTAATGAGGGATGAGAGAAATATAAAATGAGAGAAATTTAAAAAATAGAAAGGAGAAAATGTAAGAAAATAAATATAATATATATTAGAGAAGATAAATGATCTGATTTTTTTAAATTCAAGACAGACGAACCATAATTAACTAAAAATCTGATTAAAACAATCATTATTTTTCGGTTTGATCCGCTTTACACAGCCCTATGGAAAACAATAGAACTTTTATGAGATATGAAGCTATTTAATTTGCAGCCAAACAAAATGCACTCATGAAAAGGTGGGAAAAGTCAAGAGAGAGGAAAGAGAAGGATATCTCGTCATCGAACCAGTGGCCCATAGTAATCTTAAACATTACTAGGTTGTTGGGTCACATTGGATATTTTGGAAATGAATCACCTCAGGTTGGGATCTCAATAAAGGGCAACGTTTGTGAAATTGTGACAGTCTTGTTTTATACATACGGTCACGATCATTTTGATATACATATTGAGATGATAAATATTTTTAATTTTATTCCTTTTTTAAATTGATTCTAGATTGTTTAATATTAAAATGAACAATTCAGATTGAACAAGACTCTCTCTTCTATATCATGGAACAATACAAAAATCTGATTAAGATGTTTTAGTCCCACACATGAGCTTGTATTCTCCTTTCTTGAATTGTTGGTTTAAATATATATTTTTACTATCAATTTATCACCATTTACATTTCAACCGTGAACTTTTAAACCTCTCATTCTAAAATCAAAATGTAGTTGTTTTAAAATTACCTAAAATGTTATCGTGTAGCTCATTTAACTTATTTAAGGTGCATTTATTTTTGTCATTTGATTATTCTCTATCATTTCAATGGTATCCAATCACAGCCTTTAATCACCATGCTCCATATGCCAATGCGTTTAGGGTAAATTTAATGGGTGAGAGGAGAGATTAAAATAAAAATAAGAGCACGCTAAATAATTTACACGATAATGTGTCCACAATTCTTAAATGATCGTGTGTAATAATAAAAATAAATGAAATATGTCAAATGAAAGTTTTTAATGGTCCATTATTAATAGCACAAATTTCAAGAATTATTCTTCGACAATTTACTATTGTTTACATAAATCTGTTCCATTAAAACATACTCTCTCATACTAGACACGAAAATCCTATATATAATAAGTGCCTCAACTATAAAAATTCTCCTTAACTCTCCCGTCTCTCCTATCTCTTTCTTCTATCTCCTGAAAACCCTATATTCCATTAGGTTTACTTGGATCCACACTTTCTAAATTTGCCACCAATGGAAATATGCCACATCATCACATTTTCTAGTCTTCAATTCTCCTCTTTCTTCCTTTTCTTATAGATCTTTTCCTCGTACACATTCTTTTTACTCTCTTTTCTTTTCCATTATCTTCTTCATTTTTTTTAATGTAGATCACAATCTCATCGAACTTCCTACCCTTTTATATAAAGATAGGGCTTTAGCCCTGGATTTGATTAATGTTCATGGTCATTCTTTGCTGGTGCAGCATGATCAAGATTCACAAGCTAATTAATGCACAAAAGACGTCGGATGCGATTTCCGGCCTCGGATCGTGAAATTGAGAATCTTGATGATGCTGCATCGGCGATGAATGACTTAATTCAACCGGAAGTCGATCAATGGATCTCCACTTTGCGGCTTCAAATCCAGGTGATACTATGGTTCTGGAGTTAATTTTCTCTCTCTCTTTTCTTGATTAATTAAGTTAAAAGCAATGGTTCAAACTGTTATATATATTGAAGAAAAAATTTAGTTTTTTTTAATATGTGATTTAGATCGATTCTTTGGCATATATATATATATATATTTGTTAAACATTGATATGTTATAAATATTTTTAAAGAAATTTGTACAATTATAGGTTATTAGATTTATATAGTTGGTCCGCTAAAAGCTCCAAATTTTTACATTTATTTATTTATTTATTCCGTTATCATACTCCCATTTCAGTTCAAATTTATAGGGTAATTTCCTCGTCTGGCGAATTTGTATTTCGTGTGGCAATTTAATCCATTATTGGTATTTTGTAATTGTAATTCTTTTTAAGGATCAAAAACAAAAGCTAGGGGGAATTGTGTTGATTATATTGCATTAATAACATAGAAGAGTACAGCTTAGATGTGTTGACTGATTACAATTAGGTTTCATTTGCTCCATATGCTCAAAACAATTCAACGATTTTTTCCCCTCGGCAATTTTTCTTACTTTTTTATGATTCAAACATATAACTTACGTGAATCCTCACGGAAGACCGATGACCTAAACGAATTGTATGAATGGGTTGAAGGAGGAAGAAGACTTTCGGGGAAGAGAGGCGAAATGGATGACGCTAGAACTGAAGGAGGGTGGGCAGAACTATTCAGGAAATCTACTGTTCTTTTAGAATCGCTTTCGATCACGATGTTTTCCCATTCTTTGTTTTGTTCCAGCTTCATCCCTTCTTTAATAGCTTTGAGTTTTGCTTGATCAATGCTGCTGCTGTAGATTCTTTTTCCTAGGACACCAACCGCTTCACCCTTTGGATTTCTAGCAATTATTCCAATTGAACCAGACAAAGGGCAGAGATGCTTGGTTAAGGTTGAGAAACAGATTGAGAGACTTTCCGTTATATATATGTCGTTGCTTGAGGATATTTTGCAAACCAAAACATCTGGATAAATAAGAAATGGTGAGGCTAAGGCTTGCCTATGGGTATGAAGAAGGAGAGTCGGGAGAATTAGGGATTCAGTGGATCAGGAGAAAGTGTGTAAGATGCAGTACACAGTCATATAAATATATTCAATGCATCCTTTACAATCTATGTGAGATTTTCAACTAGAAAGTTGTGTATTAATTTAGACATGAAACTGATTAATTTCGTCCACACGATCAATTTTTTTTTATTTGAATGAATGATCATGTCAACATGTAGTTAACGGTCATTACTCCGATACAAATACGGTCATTTTATGGGTACTGTGATAAATTGCTGTTGGAATATTTATGATATGGTACAAATATAAGTCCCTCGATATTTATTTATTTTTGTAAACATAATTTTATGTCATGGTTTTAATCGAAACATTGTCGTTGGTCTCATTATGTAATATTCACATAAAACTTGGGGTACTAAATCTAGGGTCCCCCAAAAAAGTAATCTTTGGCCTCTGCTACAAAGCAACAAACAATTGTACTAACATATTCATATCATTATTAAACAGTACTCTAGGTTCATAAGCCCTTTATGAGTTTGTCACTGAAAGTTGTACCATTCTCTCAGGTATGCTGCATAATTTGTGAACAATTAATAACCATGGAATCGTACGGGAAAGATCTTTGATGTGAAAACCATCATCCCCGTATTGTCTCTTTACGATCATTATTATCTATGTGCGTATGATTGAATTTACAGTACATCGATATCTTAAATTATTATCATGATAATCTGGATCTCTCAATTGTGTTCAAATATCATTATCAATTTTAAATGTACAAGTATTTAAGGCCACACAAATGTGGAGGTTTTTAGAGCTTATCTAACCCAACCAGTTTTAATTCTTTTCCCGAGAAACAAACAGAAAAAAGTTTACTTTTGATAATTTATATTTTTGGGAAAACTATATTGGAAAGAATGACTTCTATGAATCTTTGGTTGTTGAAGTTTACATTAAATAAAGTATTGCATTGACAGTAATATTTTAATTTGAAGTATTGCATCTGAGTTTGTCAGCATATGTTGAAGGATAATTGAAGAATTATTAACCTGCTCAATGGTGTCTTTTGGTTCCACATTTGACACACAACATACTAAAGCTAGCTACTGATGTTATATCATTAATTACATTTACTCCACCAACATTTGTAGCAGAACAATTGGCAGTTTTGGCCTTGGGGCCTGAACTGAACCTAAGCATGCGTCCATTATCATGCCTTCATTTTTCTGACTTAATTATTATCATGATACATAAACACAATAAGAAGGTCGTGGAGCTTAACGATCCTTACCCAAGTTCCCAGCCCATTTCCAAGCCTAGCAAGTATTGTTTTAGGGCCTATATTTTGACTTGGAATTTAAAACGGTTTTATATACAAATAGCTACATTTAAAAAAATAATATAAAAATATACAATAAATTTCATAACAATCAAAAATAGTAATGTTTTATGAGCTCACCAACTAGAATAATTTCTTCATATTATACTCTTCTACGTATTTAATGGTTATTTTACAAAAAATTAAAAACTTTATAAAACCACCAATATCTCTCTGTATATTATACACACATAATATATAATACACACACATATATATATATATATATAACCCCTGGACAAAAATACAAAGGAAAGGCAACTCAACCTGAACAATAAACTAAATAAGAAATCCTAATACCAAGTATCCAAAGTAGAAGTAGTAAAATTCAGCCTCCTAGCATTATTGAGAAATATAAGCCTGTTTAAAACCATCTTAGAAATTTTCTTAGAGAATGGAGAATCCATAAGTTTACCAGTAAAAATCCTCATATTTCTCTCAATCCACACACAATACACAAAAGAAGAAAATACAAACTTAGTACTAAATTAAGCATAAACATGGTTTTCTTGATCTTTAACAGCAGGCTCAGAAGGGAATTCCAAGAGGTGGTAGTGCATTGAGCATCATAATTCCCCAGTAAAGAAAATAAAATTCGTGAGAAACCTTATAATGAAGAAAAGATGCACCAAAGATTCAACTCCAATAGAGCATAAGATGTAGGCCACACCAAAACTAGGATGTCATTGGTGAACATTGTCCTTTGTTGCAAGTTTGTTCTAACAAGCTAGCCAGAGTGATGAAAGCACACTTAGGAATATGCCTTGAGAACCAAATAATTTTTGTCCAAGGTAGAACAAGTGCCTGATTGTTCAAAGTCCCATAAGTCTTACTAATAGAGAAAGTCCCATCATGAGAAATCTTCCACAACCAAGCATCTGTAGAGTATAAATGCATTACATGAAGATTCAATATACTAGACAGGTTTCCGGAGAAGCATTAGGCCAATGCCGTCTATCCTCCCTAATAAGACTAGCAAGTGGACATTGAAGAGGGAGACTCGAGATAGGTATCATGTTTTCCCCCCTTTATAAAAAAAATGCACGTTGAGTGCCAAGGATCATGAAAGAGCGAGATTGATTCACCACTACTTAGTCTAGCACCTTAATAGCCTTGGTGGGTTCATACTAGCCCAATTGCCCAATATGGCCTTGTGCACATTAAGGTTTCCAAAACCTTAAAGTTTCCTAAACTCAAAAGTTTCCAAAACCTCAATGTTTCCTAAATCTAAAAATTTCCAAAACCCAAGCTTTCCTAAACTCAAAAGTTTTCAAAACCTCAAGATTTTCTAAATCCAAAAGTTTCTAAAATCTCAAGGTTTCCTAAACCCAAAATTAGGAAACCTACGGTGGCGAGCGGCGATGGCAAGCAACGACGTGCGGCAGCAAGCGACGACGGTGGAGATGAACATCGACTTTTCTTTTGACGATGGATTTACATGGAATTTTAAGATATAACTTTTGCAAAACTTATATCTAGTCCTATACCTCAATTTTGATGTACATCAATTCTAAAATTGAAAATAAACACCTAGAGCCAAATCGATCGGGATTCATTCATAAAAAACATTCAAAACATGTTTTGAATCTACCATATAAAAATATATGCCAATATCATAATATCCATCCATATATACATTTAATCACTAAATATGTATAATCAAGAACTCAAGGCTCTGATACCAATTGTTGAATTGAGTTTTAAAATTTGATGAAAAATAAATGAACCACGAACGGTTCGTGGGCAGAAAATCAAAATTTTTTCACAACAAATATTTAATCATATTAAATATAAAATATGTTCTATGATCATGCATATTTAAATAAACGTATTTAGAATAAGTAAAAATAATTTAAAACATTTTTCTTGTATCAGAGAAATTCTGATTTGGTGAAATCAAATTAATCGTCTCGCATTTTCGTTCTTCGCAGGACTTCAAATAATCTTCACACCAACAACCACTTGTAGGATTCAGAAACATGTCTCATAAGGATATTGACAGAAACTAAGTGCGAGCTCTCAAAATAACTGAAGAAGAAAAAAAATGATTTTTCTTCTTCCTCTAGAGGGTTCGGCGGCAACAGTGGGGAGGAGGGGAAAGAAAACATTTTTTTTGCTTTTTCTAACACTTAGCTTAGCTTATGGTTAGGTTTGCAACCCTTTATATTAATTACAGAATTTACACATATACCCATATACGATAAAACTGAAATTTACCTCTTTTGCACTACAATATATGATTTTTACATCTCTCCTAGAGTCAAGACTGTGTCCAAATTCATTAATTCAAATTGATAAATTAAATCGATCCCTATCAATTAATTAATTGATTTCTTTTATTTACTAATTATCCAATAATTAGAAAATAAAAAATTAATTAATTTGAACATTAATTTTGGTCTTCACTAATTTAGTAATGATTCCCATCACATATGTGTTCGGGAAGTGTATCTTGGTCCAAAACACGCTTTTGATCTAAACTGATGTTGTTCTTCATTCTTGTCTTTATGAGCTACTCTTGAGATCAAATCAACTCAAATGAATAAAACCATGGGATTCAAATACGCGGCTAATTAATTTACATAAATTCTTGACCTATTTAATCCTGACATCGTACGACTCCACTATAAGTCTGATGCCAAATCAACTATTGGTTCATGCGCGCTACTTTTTCTGTTGGTGCAAATAAACATATTTATTTCACGGTCCACATAATATTTTTCGATGTTATCCTTCGTGAATATCAGTAACAAAATGGTGATATAAAATTATCATTTTACCCCTTTAGTTATTATTTCCTTAACTCATTTTTTTACTATGAATAAGAAAGACATATCACTGAAATGTTTCGTAGAGTTCACAATGTCTTATTCAATGACTCATGTCATCGAGTACCATGCCTATTTTATTTATTCACACAACCATCAATAAAATATAAGATGATATTGTTGCTATTGTAATCTTACCACGAATTCTATCTGTGAATAACGCAATTGCAACATAGTTGAATTACGATCACAACAGCCGATGTATTGATCGAAATTCAAGCTCACTCATTTGGCGTATCAAAGATCAAAAGTAACTAGGTCAAGTTTCGTATTCACCTCAGGATTAAAGTAATTATGAAAATGCCCTTCAATTAGATTTAGAGCTAGATAAATAGTTTTGCTCTAAACTAATTTGTTATTGGTCTATTCAACATATTCCATAACATGTTTAGGTCAACCGTTAGAGTCTCCACTCCCATGCCCCAAGATCGGCATCTTTAGGTTCAACCTAACAGTCGTAATCAGAATCGATTGCCTAGTCGATCCTAAGATTGTGAATAATATTCAGAACTATTTCAGAAGAGTTTGTCTGGAAGACTCCTCTATCTTTACTCTTCTTAATAGTTTCATGATTTAAGTAAATTATAAACATAGTTTAATTAAAGGAAAACTTTCATTTATTCATAAAATTTAGTAATACATAAATGTCAAAACAAATAACTAAATACTTATAAATAGTTATTACACCCTATTTTATGGACATGATTCCAACAATCTCCCACTTGGACTAAAGTAGACATGTCCAATCTGGTATCCCATGCCCTCCAGATGATCTTCAAAGACTTTACTGCTTAAAGTATTCGTGAATGGAAATGCCAGGTTGTTGACCGTCGATATGTGTGCTACTACAACATCACCACGCTGAACAATCTCTCTGATGATGTGATACTTATGCTCTATGTGTTTAGATCTTTTGTGGCTCCTCGGTTCCTTCGAGTTTGCTACAACCCCACTGTCATCGCAATAAAGTGTGAAGGGTTTGTCAACTTCAGGAATAACTTTCAGAGTCTTTAGGAACTTTCTAAGCCATACAGCCTCCTTTGCAGCTTCATAAGCTGCCACATACTCAGCTTCCATGGAGGAATCAACAATGTAAGATTGTTTGATACTTCTCCATACTACTGCTCCATCATTCAGGATAAACACTGATCCTGAAGTGGACCACCGAGAATCTTTGTCTGCTTGAAAATCAAAGTCAGTATAACTCGCCATATTCAAATCAGTACCTGAATACACAAATGTGTAGTTCTTCGTTCTCTTAAGATATTTGAGGATGTGCTTGACGACATTCCAATGTTCGAGTCCATGATTAGATTGAAAACAACTCACCACGCTCACGACATAGCAAATATCTGGTCTAGTGCAAAGCATCGCCTACATGAGACTTCCTATGACTGAGCATAGAGAATCTTTCTCATGTCTTCCTCTTCTTCAAGAGTCTTGAGAGACAGCTCTTTGAAGAGGCTGACTACATGCCTAAGGGGAAGATGCCACTTCTTGAAATCTTGCATATTGAAGCGATCCATTACTTTATCAATATAATATGCTTGAGACAGTGCCAATAGCTTGTTCTTCTGATCTTGAAAGATCTGAATACCTAAGACAAAGACAACTTCTCCAAGATCTTTCATATCAAATTATTTCACAAGCCAAATCTTGACATCATATAATTTTTCTACATCATTCCCAATGAGTAGAATATCGTCCATGTACAAGACTAGAAAAATCACATTCCCTTCATGTATTAGCTTATACACACAGAGTTCATCCACTAACTGTTCAAAACCAAAGTGCTTAACAGTTTCATCGAATCTCATATTGCATGATTGTGAAGCTAGCTAAAGTCCATTAGCAGTTCTCTTTCCATGAACTGGTGTGGTTACGCCATATAAATGCACTTTTTAAGATTACCATTCAGAAATGTAGTCTTGACATCCATCTGCCAAATTTGATAATAGAGGGCAGCAACAATGGACAGGAGGATTCGAATGGACTTAAGTATGGCCACCGACGAGAAGGTATCCTCATAGTCAATACTTTCCTTTTGGGTGTATCCATTGACTATTAAGTTAGCTTTGAATGTCTCCACATTCCCACCCGGACCTCTATTTTTCTTATAAATCCATTTACACCCTAAAATTTTACCCATTTAGAAGGTCTACAAGCTTCCAGACTTCGTTCGAGTACATCAATTGTATCTCAACGTTTATAGTTTCTTACCATAGATTTACTTTAGGACCAGCCATGGCCTGTGAGTAGGAAACATGTCCATCATGATCTGTATCTGAGACTGCTGTTAAGGCATATCCATAATATATGTACATGTCAGGTTGTCTCATAACCCTCTCACTACGTCGAGGCTCTGAGTTATGTTGTGGTTCTTCCAGTATTGAATCGGGAAGAGGTCCTGATTGAGGAGTCTGTGTCCACCCACTCAATAATTTCTCTAGCACAAGTGTGCTACTAGACTTCACACTTCTTATATAGTCTTCCTCAAGAGAAATCTGCATTCGTTCTAAAGAATGTTTTCTTATCGTTCGGACTATAAAAGACGTATTCCTTCGTTCTCTTAGGATATCCTATAAATATGCAGAATTCTGATTGACTGGCCAACTTGCCTGTCTTCGGTCCTAGTACATGTGTCGAGCATCCCCATATCCTAAGGTGGTCTACAAACGACTTTCATCCACTCCATCTTTCATATGGTGTAGTAGGCACCATCTTTAACAGAACTTGGTTCAGAATATATGTCGTTGTTTCTAAGACATATCCCTAGAATGAATCGGGGCGGAATGAGTAACTCATCATGGATCTAACCCTATCCATCATAGCTTGGTTCTTTCTCTCTAACACACCATTTTGTTCTGAGTGCCAGGTACTGTAAGCTGAGAAAAAATACCTTCTTTCTTAAGAAAGTATTCAAACTCACCTAGCAAGTACTCTCCACCACGATCGGATCGTAGTGTTTTGATTTGTTTCTCTAATTACTTCTCAACCATAGCCTTGTACTCTTTGAACTTTTCAAAGGTTTTGGACTTTTGGCGCATTAGATAAACATGTCTAAAACACAAGTAGTCATGTGTGAAGATTAAAAAAATATTGATAACCTCTCCTTGCTTGGATATTTAATGGCTCACATACATCACTATGTATGAGTTCGAGGCATTGAGTGACTTTTTCACCCTTTGCTGAAAGGGTCTCTTGGTCATTTTATCTTCTATGTAGGATTTACATGTGGATAGTGATCCTACACTTAAAGTTTGCAATGGACCATCATTTACAAGTCTTTTAATCATGTATAGGATAATGTGACTAAGACGCAAGTGCCGCAAGTAGATAATATCGATTGAGTGGGACTTCAACCTTTTACTATCCCTTTGTAAATCAATATTTACTACAATGTCACATATCACTAAAACTTTGGGTTTTACATAGAATAAGTTATTTTGCAACCGTGCAGTAGTAATTAAGCAATCATTTCTAAAAACACCACTAACTAGTGAAATAAGGTTTTTCTCATAAACCAAGAAATAATAAACATCTCATAAAATAAAAATATGTTATTAAATGATAATTTAATAGTTCCAACTGATACAGTCGATACTAGTGCTTCATTCCCCCAACAGAAGCTAAACTCACCCTCATCAAACCTTTTACTTTCGAATTTTCCTTTTTAGCTCTCTTCATACCCCTCTTGTGTTCTTTTTGGCGTCAGAGGTGGAAGGCTTACTTCCAGTAAAATTTGCCTCTCAATTCTTCTTTTTTCCCTTCAGAAATAGGGTCTCAGCAACTTGCGACTCCTTTATAAGTTCCGGAAGAGAGTACCTCAACTTATTTATCGAATAATTAAGTTTGAAGCTCTCAAAAGTGTCTAGCAGAGTCTCAAGGATTATATCAACTTGAGTCTCTCCATCTACCTGAGCACCCATGATCTCAAACTGATTCAGATAACTTATGATCAACATCATGTTTTCTTTGACATGAGTTCTAGGTTTCATCCTGCAGTTCACGAAGTTTTGCATAACAACTTGTTTGGCTTAATGACATTCATCTCTGAATATTTTGGTGATGTTTAGCATCATAACAGTGACGATTTCCATGTTCTGATTCTAACAGATGCCAAGATTTAACACTTAAAGATCTCATCAGAATGCAACCAAGAAGCATACGTATCTTTTTCCTCTTGAGTCAATTCAACAATCGGCTCAAGGGGATAAGGGGTGGTGAGAACGAACTTGTATTTTTCTACCGTCAATATGATATCAAGATTACGTTTTCAATCCACATAATTTTTACCAGTAAGTTTGTGTACATTTAAGATTGTTGAGAAGCGGGATAATGACATGATTACCGAAAAGAATATATAAAACAGTGTAATAAATACTCAATCATTTAGGAATGTATCATGCATGATGAAATACTTAAATATTAAAAAAATTTGATAGAATTATTTCTTCCATGATATTACGATAACAATGATAGCTTTTCTCATCTAAGGACAATGCACAAGCTACCTCCTATCACATCGAGACTCTTTTCGTTTGGTTAACGCTTCTTAAGATGTCACTACATCTAACTTAACTAATCACCAATGGTTTTGGCCACCCTGACCCCATTGACTAGCTCCTATGAGTTATTTCAATATGCTTCGATCTAAGTGTTTAACCAATACATCGACTAACAGTCTGTCTAGGAACGATCCTGCCTCACCACTTCCTTTACAAGCTTTCTCAAGCAACTCGATGACTCAAAGCGACACGGTTTCCAAATTTCTCCTACTGAAGAGTGGACCATTAGGCAGCTCTAAATCACTCCTCGTGCCACGACCAAGTTTGCGTTGAGGACTTTGAGACGTTTCAATGTAAATGACCATCCCACTTACTTTTTGGAAAAATGAATTTTTCTTTACTTTTTCAAAAACATAACTCTTTATAAATTTGAAAAAACAGGTTTTGAAAATTATAAACTTTTATAAAACTTAAAGCACAATTCAAAAATCATAAATTTTAAAAAATTCGCGTTGTATTTAAATTATAACTCATTATAAATTTAAACTATAATTATGCATGTACATGCTACATGGCATTTTACTATTGACATATCCCAATTTCTATATGGCATATTATACGATGATATGAGATTAACAATAAATCATCCATTCAAAATTAACTCTCTATAGCTCATTTCTAATTACAACCCATCGAAGAATAATAAATAAATTATAATAATTTTAAATACTAATCTTCATAACGTCTATAGTTTTCTCCTTCTCCTTCAGGAATTCCAACCAATTTGTAATTCTTTACAAAAGTCGAGTACCATTTTCAAATTTTAAATTTCAATTTAAAATTAATTTTCTAACAATTTTACTTTGACAAATAAATTACCAAGTAAATTAATCAATTGATTTATTTTTAAAAATAATTTATAAAATAAATTTCAATTAATTAATGCTGAAAAATTATCGAATTAAATAAAATTAATTTTTATGGACTGGATTGAGTTTGGAATCAAATCCGAAATCCCTACAAATTATTTGGGCCAAGCAACCAGTCCGACACCTCAATAGGTTTCACGGGTCCATGCTAGCCCAATGGCCCAATATGGCTTTATGCACATTAGGGTTTCCAAAACCCTAAGGGTTTTTAAACCCAATAGCTTCCAAAACCCCAAAGTTTTCTAAACCCAAAAGTTTCTAAAATTTCAAGATTTCCTAAACGCAAACATTTTCGAAAGCTCAAGGTTTCGTAAACCCAAAATTAGGAAACCTACGGCGGCGAGCGACGATGGCAAGTTAGCGACGTGCGGTAGCTTCAGGCAGTAAGCAACGGTGAATGGTGGCGACGAATGACAACTTTTCTTTTGATGATGGATTTACATGGAATTTAAAGATACAACTTTTGTAAAAATTAAATTACATCAAATCATATGACTTAATTTTGACGTACATCAATTCTGAAATTGAATAAATACCTAGAGTCAATCGATCGGGACCCATTAAAACACATCTAAACATGTTTTGAATCTGCCATACAAAAATATATGTCAATATCACAATATCCATCCATACACATGTTTAATCACTAAATATGTATAATCAAGAACCCAATGCTCCGATACCAATCATTGGATCGAGTTTTAAAATTTGATGAAAAATAAATGAACCACGCATGGTCGTGGGTGAAAAAAAAATCACAACAAACATTCAATCATATTAAATATAAAATATTTTCTATGATCATGCGTATTTAGATAAACGTATTTAGAATAAGTAAAAACAATTTAATATTTTTTTCTTGTATCAGAGAAATTCTGATTTAGTGGAATCCAATTAATCGTATCACGTTCTTCGTTCTTCACACCAACAACCATTCGTAGGATTAAGAAGTATGTCTCGTAAGGATATTGATAGGAACCGAGTGTGCGTTTTCAAAACAAATGAGGAAGAAAAAAGCAAGTTTTCTTCTTCCTCTAGAGGGTTCGGCGGTAACAGTATGGAGGAGGGGAGAGAAAACATTTTCTGCTTTGTCTAACACTTAACTTAGCTTAGGGTTAGGTTTGCAACCCTTTGATATTAATTACGAAATCTACCCACATACCCCTATATGATAAAACTGAAATTTACCTCCCTTGGACTGCAATCTGCGATTTTTATATCTCCCCTATAGCCAAGACTGTGTCCAAATTCATCAATTTGAATTGATAAATTAAATCGATCCCTATCAATTAGTTAATTAATTTCTCTTATTTACTAATTATCCAATAATTAGAAAATAATAAATTAATTAATTTGAACTTTAATTTTGATCTTCACTAATTTAGTGATGACACCCATCACATATGGGTTTGGGAAGTGTATCTTGGTTAAAAACATGTTTTTAGGTGAATTTATGTTGTTTTTCATTCTTGTCCTTATGAGCTACTCTTGAGACTGAATGGATCCACATGAATAAAATGATAAGATTCAAATACCCGGCTAATTAATCTTCATAAATTTCTGACCTATTTAATCTCGATATCGTATGACTCTACTATAGGTCTGATGCCGAATCAACTATCGATTCATGCACGCTACATTTTCTGTTGGTGCAAATAAATATATTTATTTCACGATCCACATAATATTTTATGATGTTACCATTCGTGAATATCAGTAACAAGAGCGGGATATAAAATTATCATTTTACCCCTCTAGTTATTATTTCCCTAACTCCTTTTTTTATTGTGAGTAAGAAAAACATATCAGTGAAGTGTCCGTACAGTTCACAATATCTTATTCAATGACGCATGTCATCGAGTACAAGGCCCATCACACACCCA
This sequence comes from Datisca glomerata, assembly GCA_003255025.1. NCBI lineage: Eukaryota > Viridiplantae > Streptophyta > Magnoliopsida > Cucurbitales > Datiscaceae > Datisca > Datisca glomerata. The sequence goes on from QANY01012298.1 coordinate 1,256,092, forward strand.
TAAATAAAGTATAAGATGATATTGTTGCTATTGCAATCTTACCACAAATTCTATTTATGTGAATCGTGCAACTCCAACATAGTTAAATTACGATCATAACAGTAGAGGTATTGTCTGGCAATTTGAACGCACTCATTTGACATATCAAATATGACAAGTAACCATGTCAAGGTTCGTATTCACCTCATGATTAATGTAATTATGAAAATATTCTTAAAGTGTAATAATTAGATTTAGAGCTAGATAAATGACTTTACTCTTGTTACTGATGTATTCAACATGTTCCATAACATGTCTAGGTCAACCATTGGAGTCTCCACTCCCATGTCCCAAGATCGGCATCATTTGGTTCAACCTAACAGTCATAATCAGACTCGATTGTCCAATCGATCCTAAGACTGTGAATAATATTTTGAACTATTTCTGTCTTTACTCTTCTTACGTTGATAATAGTTCTACGATTTAAGTAAATTATAAATATAATTTAATTAAAAAGGAAAATGTTCATTTATTCATAAAATTCAGTAACACATAAATGTCAAAGAAATAACAAAAACTCATAAATAGTTATTACACTCTACTCTATGGACACAATTCTAACAATTGTGATTATGTCAAATACTTAGATGAGGGTCCTTGTCCTAGCCTATAAATATATGCATGTGTATTCCATCAAGTATATGCTATTAAGTGATGACACCCTACTTTATTACACCATACTATAACATAGGCTAGAAAATTCTCTCTATTATTCTTTGTGATTTGTTTATTGTTCTTGATCAATTATGACTGGAAATGTGTATTATTATATTTGAATGTCTTATATTGTGATATCAGAGTCTGCCTTCACATTATATTGATCAATGTAAAGTATGTGTTACTCATCAATTTTTGAGTGGTTGAAACATCATGATTTTGACCAACTCTAGTTTTTCCCCGACGTTGACGTCAAAAGAATTTTTATGAAACTCTTTTGCCTATTAAATAACTGGTTTTGATGGCATGATTTGGTTTTTATTCTTTTGACTTAAAGACTCTATGTTTGTTATGGTCTGGGTTAGTAGTAAAGCAATAAAATAATTTTTCTCGATGATTTTGTTGCTTAGTTTCCGCATTCTTCATTTTCTAGATCTGACTAAATTATTATATGTTCATGCAATGATAGTTTTATTTTTGCAGTACACAATAATTATTAGAGGTTAATCTCTATTAGATTAAATTACCTTGTTTATAGCCCTTATGGTTTCATATTTTGAAATAGATGAAACATATAGCATTTATATGTGCAATTGCAAGTTTTATTATCAACAAATGAAATTTGTGATAAGAGCTATATATTTTTTGGATAAGAGCTATATATGATTCTTGTTATACTAAAATATCAAGTATGTTCATAGTTTGAAGGTTGATATAAAGTTATGAACATTCAGTATCGATCTTTGATATGTAGTAGTTATTATGACATTGTCAATATAAAGATTAATGAGATATTTGATGTCATTATAAAGTAGTGATTTCTATATGACTTAGGAGTAGCCAAAACATCTTAAGGCATATTAGTAACACATGATGAATTATGATTATATTTTTATGACATGTCTCATATTGTACTTAATTCATAAGAGTAATAATTAGCTTGACCCTACTGGGAAGTTGTTTTTTTGTGATTTAATTAGAATAAGGTAGTAAATTGGCATTAAAGAATGTATTTTTCCTAGGCCCATAGATATTGAGTAGTATTATTCTTGATGCTTCATATTTACTAGTCTTATTTTAAAGTTAAAGTAAATTCATACATTTTGTAACCTCTACCCACATGAAGGATTGAATTTACTATTTACTACTAAATTGACATTGGTTGATTTAGAATAAAGTTTTGGTTTCATAGTATGAAAGTAAGTATCTTCCTTGGTTATTTGTAGCTATTTCCACTGCTTTTGATGCATCTCATTTTGCAATGCTTACTAGTGATACTTATTTTGACTGGAAATAAAATGTTCTTTTTACTCTTGGTTGCATGGACCTTGACCTTACGCTTCGTGTGGACGAACCACCCGCTCCCATGGAATCCAGTATGCCACAGGCGAAAGTAGAATATGAGCGGTTTGAGCGACTAATCACTTAACTAAGATGCTCATTATGTCTCATGTCAGTAGGAGCATTAAGGGCTCCATTCCTGAGTGCTCAAAGATCAAAGATTTGCTAAAGGCCATAGAAGAACAATTCTTTACTTCTGATAAGGCAATGGCTAATATCCTGATGAAGAAGCTTTCGGGCAAATCATTTGATCATTCAAAACGTGTGCATGAATACATTATGAAATTAAGGGACATTGCTGATCAATTAAAATGTCAAAAAGTTGAGGTTTATGAGTCATTTTTTATTCATTTCATACTCATCTCTCTTCCTGTTGAATATGGACCTTTCCAGATATCCTATAACACACATAAAGAAAATTGGTCCATAAATGAGCTTCTAACTATGTGTGTTCAAGAAGAAGAGAGACTAAAGTATGAAAGGGTATAAACTGCCCATCTGGTAACTCATGATAAGGGAAACAACAAGAAAGACAGGGATGCCTCGCAACTGAAGAAGAAAAGAAAGAAGCCGATGAAGCTTCATGGAAACAAGATTGTTTGCTTATTCTATTAGAAAAAAGGGCACGTAAATAAAAACTATCAGAAAAATGAGGCTCGAAAAGAAATGTAATCGCATAGCTTTAGTGTGTCATGAATCTTTTTTTGTTGAAGCTCCAAATAATACATGGTGGATTGACTCCGATTCTTCAATCCATATTGTCAATAATACCATGCATGGCTTTCTCAGCCTAAGGAAGCCAAAGGGAAATGAACGAGACATCTATTCGGACAATCGAATGCTTTCAAAGTTGAGGCTGTGAAGACTTTTCAACTTATTTTAAAAAGTGGATTTGTATTAGATCTTGAAAACACTTTTTATATTCCATCATTTTCAAGAAATTTAGTTTCTGTTTCTAGACTTGTTATTTTTAAATTTGGTTTTTTATTTGAAGATGACACTTTCAGTATTTTTGAAAATAAAGTTCTTGTTGGTGGTGGAAAATTGATTGATGGTTTATATAAATTTGACTTAGACGCCACATTTGAATGCAATTATTTGATAATGCATGGTGATATTGGCATAAAGCGGGGCCTCATTAATGAGAACTCTTCGTCATTATGGCACAGGAGATTGAGAAATATCTCTATATAGAGAATTAAGATATTAGTAAATGATGGAGTTCTAAAAACTCTTGACTTTAATGATTTTGGTACTTGTGTGGACAACATCAAGGGAATGCGTACTAACAAGTCCATTAAGGGTGCCATGAGAAGTTCTAAAATTCTTGAGATCATACACATTAATATTTGTGGACCGTTTACTACTCCATGTCTAGATGGTCAGAGATACTTTATCTCATTCATTGATGATCATATTAGATTTATATATCTATATCTTCTCTTTAATAAGTATTATGGTAGGTATACAGAAGGGGATAAATGCTTGGTCCATTTGTAAGGTCTCTCGAGCAAGAAGGTATAATTGTTCAATATTTGATGTATGGCACACCACAACAAAATGATATTACTGAAAAGAAGGAATCGAACACTAATGGACATGGTAAGAAGCATGATCAACACCTCTAGTCTCCCCTTATTCTTATGGGATGAGGCCTTGAAAATGACAGTGAATATCTTAAATAGGGTTCCATCTAAGGTTGTTCCAAAAATACCCTTTGAGTTGCGGGATTGATGGAAGCCTAGTTAAGATATTTACACATTTAGGAATGTCCTATAGAGGTGAGGGTTTATAATCCTCACATCAAGAAATTAGATCCGAGAACAATCAGTGGATTTTTCATTGGCTATGCTTTGAATTATAAAGGATATCGAATTTATTATCCTTCACATGCTACTAGAATCGTTGAGGCTAGAAATACTGAATTTCTTGAAGATCGTGAGCCTAGTAGGATAGCTTTATCTCGTAAGGTAGAATTTGAGGAAGCGCGAGATTCAATTGAGTTGCCTATAAATAATAGACGATTGGTAGTTCTTCAAAGAAATCAACTAGATATAGTTGAAGAGCAACCAACTCTAGAGCAACCAATTCAAAGATGAATCAACCCATTTAGATGAAGTACAAAATGGGGCTACCGCCGAACCCACACAAAATGTAGTTGAGACAATAGACTTGAGGAGATCTTCAAGGGTAAGGAAATCTGTAATTTTTAGTGAATACGTTGTATACCTTCAAGAAGCTGATGTTGACATCGGGTCTACAAATGATCTAAGTTCATTTTATGAAGCAACGAGTGGTGATAATTCCACGTATTGGTATGGTGCCAGAAGGAGGAGTTGGACTCTATGACTAAGAATCAAGTTTGAGATCTTGTTGAGTTACCTAAGGGAGCGACAACCATTGATTGTAAATGGGTTTATAAAACTAAAAGGGACTCACTGGGAAAAATAGAGAGATATAAAGCTATACTTGTAGCCAAATGTTTCACTCAAAAGGAAGGCATTGATTACCATGAAACCTTCTCTCCAGATTCAAAGAAGGATTCATTCAGAATAATCATGGCTTTAGTAGCTCATTTTGATTTAGAGTTACATCATATGGATGTCAAAATGACGTTATTAAATGAAGACCTAGAGGAAGATGTATACATGTCCCAGCCTGAAGGTTTTACACTTAAGCATGAAAGTCGATTTATACAAAGTTTCACAATGTTGTTACCTTATTTGATTTCTCTGAGAACATCGTTGATCAATGCATATACCTTATGGTCAGTGTGTATATATTTTTAGTTCTATACGTGGATAACATTTTACTTGTAAGCAATGATTTGGCTTACTCCATGAGACAAAATAATCTCTCTAAAAACTTTAAAATGTAGGATTTATGCGAAGCCTCTTACCTCATGGCATAGAGATTTATAGAGATAGATCTCATCGAATATTGGGACTATCTCAAAGGGCCTACATTGAAAAGGTTTTACAGAGATTTAGAATGAAAGACTACTCTCCAACAGTTGCACCTTTAGTTAAAGGAGATAAGTTCAATCAGAATTAATGCCCATAAAATGAATTGGAACAATAACAAATGGATAACATACCATATGCATCTGCATTTGATAGCCTAATATATGCACAAGTCTGTACAAGACCTGATATCGGATTCACAGTGGGCATGTTAGGCATATACCAGAGCAATCCTAGTATAGAGCATTGAAGGCTTGCTAAAAAGGTTATAAGGTACTTGCAAGGAACGAAGGACTATAAACTTACATACAGACACTCCGATCATCTGGAACTGGTTGGATATTTAGATTCAAACTTTGCTGGATGTGTAGACACGAGAAAGTTAACTTCAGGATACATTTTCTTTCTTGTTGGAGGTGTTTTATCTTGAAGAAGTGTCATGCAAAACCATTGTTGTTTCTTCTAACATGAAAGCAGAGTTCATCGCATGCTATATAGCTACTACACAAGCATTATGGTTAAGGAATTTCATTAAGGGTCTTAAGCTTGTCAATTCCATAATGAGACCCATAAAGATCTATGTGATTCGGTTGCAGTTTTTTTCTCCAAAAATAATAAAAGTGGAAGCCGTAGCAAGCATATCAGCATCAAGTATCTAGTTGTTAAAGAGCACATGAGACTGAAGAAATGTTCATTGAACACATTGGTACCGAGCTAATGATTGCGGTCCCATGACTAAAGGATTGCCGATAAAACAATGCAGAGATCCTGTGCAGCATATGGGTCTTATTAGCTTATTTTAGTTTAATTTTGTATGTTTGCACTGCATATCTCATTGGACATGATATTTTATTATCTTGGAGAATAAAATATTTCTTTTATTCGTGTACACATAGAGTTTTCACATCCATTGGGATATATAAAGTTGGACTCGAATGACTTATAGGAAGGCATTCATAAAGTTAACTACTCATAAGGTGCTAACTTAGAGATACCATACATGTGATACATGGAGGGGAATGCTCGTTTTAGAGTATAACCGCTATAATTCATGTTTTGAGATTTTTTAATTGAGTGAGTTTTCAATTACTAGACTTCTTGGATAGTTATAATATAGTATGATATGTGTGCCAAGTGGGAGAATGTTAGTTTCATATATTCATTAGGAGTATTTTGATAAGATTTAAAGTGATAAGTTTAAATATAACTATCATCTAGTAGTGAGATAAAGTTAAACAACCCATTTAAAGATAAAGATCAAGTAGTTGAGATAATCTAGATTTTCTTGATGGGAGGAAGTTGTGATTATGTCAAGCACTTAGATGAGAGTCTTTGACCTAGCTTACAAATACATGCCTGTGTATTCCATCAAGTATGAGCTATTAAGTTATGCATAAGCTAGAAAATTCTCTCTATTATTCATTGTGATTTGCCTATTGTTATTATCAATTTTGGTTGAAGGTTAGTATTATTATATTTAAATTTCTTACAAAAGGAAGACCACAAAATCTACATTTTCTCATTTTTACTCTATTATCAGAGGGTGAATTTATAACTTACTTAAGATAATGGGTAAGTGTTTTATTCAATGAAGATATGACATGGTCGCCGTTATTGAGCATATGTTTTGCTGGTTATGACATGTACATAGTATTCTCTGCATTACGAAACTAATTACAATTTAAAGCCTTGATTTGGTCATCTATGTTCATGCTGTCAGTCTAAAAACTAGCTCTCATAGCCAAAACAACGTCCCATCAATCATTTGCTTAACTATTTTTTTTTTACTTGTAGTCACGTGTATGATGACGAACTTATCATAGATGAACTAAGGACAAAGCTGTGGAGCATCTCTTCTATTCTTATAGTGTCACTAGGAGATTGCTTGATTAGTTGTCGGAGAAGTGTGACCTTTATTTCAAGGGATTGTTTTGGAACCATCTCCAACTCTAAGACTGGTTGCTGAAGTTGACTTCCCTTAAAAAACCTGAAGTCTACCTTGGTGGACTTGCTTTCATTTACATAACTTGGCTTGAAAGAAACTTTAGAGTTTTTAGAGGCAAGGTTTGAGATTCGAAAACTTTGCTCATGGTTATGACTAGAATGGTGAGGGAAAGAACTCTTTTGGTGGCTGTTTCTTCTTAACCAAACATATTAAGGTTGTTCTTATTTCTCTTGTTTGAGTTGTGCTCATTGATTTATATTTGAAGTTTTTCTTCATAGTTTTCTTGAAATATGTTAATTGTAGTTTGTACTCGATTAATATATGCTTATTCAAATTTTTTTGGTTAAAATTATATTATAAATTTTAAAAATAATTAAAAAATATGATTTAAACTCGCGAATTCTAAAATAAGAATGTAAGGACTTAATCTGTTCAACCCAAATTATCATGCTTTTTGAAGTTTGTGATAGATATAAAAAAAATGTATTTAAAAAGAAATCACGGTGTCGATAACAACGACGTCTTGACTTCTATTTGTAGAATGTTAACTTTTCTAATTCCTCCGCCGAAATTCGGTATGCTATCATACGCTGGATGCACACAACAGGCACCACTCCTCCCTGTCCTTTCAACAGCTCCGTACTTTTGATTCCGCATTTCCGCTTACTGTGCATCTCCGTCTCTGTCTCGACATGTCCAAGGTTTTGCGGGTCCACTCCACTCTCGGACCCCTGAAAACCCATAATCTACTCGACCCCTCTCGTCAATTGGCAAGACCTCCTCTGCAAACTCAGTCTTATGCAATCTCAGGGGCGAAAACACTTCCTTTGTCTAAAAGTTATCGGACACTTCCTCAGAAAATCTGCTTGAGTAGACGGAGAATTTTAGGTTTCAGTGCTTTGACCCAAGAGGATCATTTGCAGGAGCACGACGATTCGCCCGTCTCTGTCGAACTCAAGCCCATTTCTAGTGAGAGTGAGTTTGATCGGGTTATTGCAGACGCACAACAGCTCGATGAACCGGTGATCATGGTCTGGTACGTTTACAAGTCTTCTGTTCCTTCCTTTTCTATTGTGGTTGTTTGGGCACTGAGAAACTGCACGGAACGAAAGTTGGAAAACTCTTCCAATCCCGCCTTTTCAGAAATGACAATCACTCTTTCTTTCATTTCCCGTAAAAAAATGTAGGCCGTAAACGTTTGTATTTGGAAAATGAAATAATTGCAGAAGTCTCCGACACAAGTCAATATTTTGGCTTCGCTAGAGAGTTTTATTTCTACTCTGGAACATAGGATTGAATTATTTGTTGATGGTGAATTATAATTACAAAGTTGCGGGAATATCAAATAGTGGTAAAAAACTGTTTGCTGTTTGGCATAGAAGATATCATGTCCCCACCTTTCTGTATTCTGAGTATCTTTTGAGAAGCGTGATTCATAGATTTCTATTCGGCCTCAATCTTTAATTTTTTTCCCTTTAAGTTTGTCATTAACCAAACTGGTAAACATATTGGATCAAGTTTTTTTTATTGAGATTGTCATTCTTTGTATTTTTTTCTTGTGATTGCTTTCTTTTTTATAGGATTTTCTGTCTTCCTTATGATTGTTATAATGTGCTTTTTGTTTCTGAGTAAGTGAGCAAGTCATTTCTGTATGCTTAGAAGGAAGATGTTATCACGATAGGATAAGATCTATAAGCTTTTGGCCCAATGTGAATTATTCAGTATATTGATGTAAAGCAATATCTGGAATTATGGTACTATGCACATTCATTCCATGTAAAATATTTAGTGAAGAATTGTAAGTTCTTACTTTATATTGTTAAAATACTGGTTTAGTTACTGATAACATCTATCCTCTCATACAACTACTTTTATCTATTTGGACTTGATGCATCTTTTGGGGGCTGTAGCTTCCCCCGCTTGGTGAATGATTTTTAGTTAATCTTATAAAATGAGCTTGTGGATTTGTAGGATGGCTAGCTGGTGCAGAAAATGTGTGTATTTAAAACCAAAATTGGAAAAGTTGGCTGCAGATTATTATCCAAGGTTAGATTGGCATTTTATTCTGACCATATAAAACAATCTAGAGTTATTGTTACATTCGAATTTCCAAAAAATTGACTTTTTTTCAACTCTCAAGGTTTAACCTTATGAGTTCCTGATACAAGTCAGTTTAAACTACCACCGAGCAAAACAAAAAAGTCAGTGTAAACTACTGTCATGTAATTTCATATAAGACTTGTCTAGTGCCTTGATAGCTTAATTTTTTGAATCAGGGATAACTAGTTCTCTCAATGGCTACCTTGCAATTATAGATGCATTTGGCTCATACTTTCAATCTACACTGTCAAAATGACACATTTTGTCTTCTTTTGAATGATAATTCTTTTATCGATAAAAGAATTGCTCTTACAGTGTCCTTGGCTCCTGAAATCTGTTTTATGGTAGTTTGGAGGCTTGTATGACTTAGAATGACCTTTCTCATTTATTTTGCATGATTACCAGAATTTTCTTCAATAGTGCCCGAACCTATTCTTGCTAGCGATGAGAAAAATATTGGAGCAAGAACGTAGCACCGTTTATGGATGTTTGGATCCTTGTTCAATTTAGAAATCCTCTGTACGTTCATTTTTGAGAATTTATTCAATAGGTTGTGAATTGCAATGTTTTATTTGCTTTTATGGTCTTTTGAATTTGTACTCTCTCACTGCCCACATGAGTGCCTTCATGACATTGTATGTATGATACTACTTTGTCTGGCACATAAATCCTTTTAACTTTCTGGACTGATATTTTTGTAGATTGGGTTTCTACTGTGTCGATGTCAATAAAGTCCCACACAGGCTAGTTGCTCGTGCTGGCGTCACTGTAAGTCTCTCATATGACTTCGACTATTTTCCTTTAGTTTCTAAATTATTCAGCTCTGTCATGACATGTAACTGCCAACAACAGTGTTATTTATGAAATGTGAAATCAAATAACCTAAACAAATTACGCCGTTTCTTTATGAATTATATTCAGGTTGTAACTGGCTGACAGGGTACATATCTCTAATCATTGCCGAGTTGATAAGTGGAATTTTTTATCTGTACAATGTATGGAGGCCTCATTTGGCACACTGTTCAATAATGTATTAGTTAAGTCGTATTGTATAGTTTACAATTACCTAAAGTGAATGTTGTATTGCATATGTTGTGGTATCCTATTAAAAACTTTGACATACGACTGATGATATATAAAGTATGTAAGCCAATTAGTTTCTTACTAAATAAGTTTTAATATAATACGTTGTTAATATAATCATTGTATTAATATAATCATTGTATTAATATAATCATTGTATTAATATAATCATTGTATTAATATAATCAATTTATATTTTTTTAGGTAAGTTCTAATTGTTTGATTTTCTTATGCATGGACTTCAAACCTTTGCAGAAGATGCCAACTATACAGGTGAATGCTAGTTCTCAGCTGTATTTGCCGAACTTTTATATTTACTTCTTTAATAAGACATTGGGTATATATGTCACAGCTATGGAAGGATGGTGAGAAACAAGGTGAGGTGATTGGTGGCCACAAAGCATATCTAGTTATTAATGAAGTCCGTGAAATGATCGAAAATGAGGATACCACCTGAGCCATTATACGCTAGGTTCCTTCCGTCTCCTATTTTCTTTTCCAGTTCACATATTCATTTCGATAGAATTCAAATTTGTAATATTTCACAGGCATATAAATTGATTCGGCAGGATAAGAAAGTTGGCCATATTTCTGTGCCTCCTGAGTCCTTTATCTTACGCTTCATTTGTTTATAAAACAAAAAACCGCCGTAGTCTCTACCTGTACATTCAAGTCTTTACATTAAGGATAAGTTTTTGCTGTCTGATCATGTTTGTCTGAAGAGGACGACTAATATTTTAGGAAAATTTGAATAAGCATAGAGACGAGGAGTAAGAGCAATGCCAATAGGGAGAGAATGTCATATTACTACCTCTAAGGGAGGGTACCTGGTCTGGCATTTGAGAAGGACAATTCCCAGGAATGGCAAAGGTAACTCACCATAAATGTAATCCTAAGTCAAACAACCTATCGTCTTCATCATTTCTAACTAACAACCTTGAAATCCTGCAAACACGGTAGTTTTGGTAATTGAGTTATTTGATTAAAGCAAAAAAGAAAACTTTACATGCAAAGTTTTCTATCCGTTCAAACGTTCTATGGTTTCTCCCTATCCAAGTTGCTTTGATCTCTAAGTTGATTGTTGCACGCAACTGTGTAAATAACTCGTTTTTTCTCTTCTTGTATATGACATTTAAACTAACATTTGTAATTTTACAGACATCTAAATTTAAGGATGTTTGTTTCACTAAGTGAATTTACTATCGAACCTGATTTCGTATTATTTTGTCATTGTATATGTATTGAAAAATACCAACTTCAATATACTCTATTCCAATTGTCAATATTGCGAGAAACATAATAGACAAGGACATGTTTTAAACAAGACATTATCGTATGAGGTTTATTAGACAATGACCATAATGCGAGACTCATATCAGACAATGACGTGAGTTTAACTAGGTGGTTATGTGTTGAGGTCATTACTTAAGAGTTTAAATAATATGACCGACATTCTTTCATCCTTGAATATGCATTTGTAAAAATATTAAATTCAACACTCTATTTCAACTAATAATGATATGAGAAATATATTATGATTTGAGTCATTTCTATGAAATCAAAAGGCAGAGAGAAACTATTTCGATAATTAATAGCATTGCTAATTTTCTTTTCATTTTCCTCATAACCAAACACCCCAACAATATCATCAAGCCCATGCACGTACCATCACGCATCACCGTCAAAATCTGATCTGACGGCCGACATTCTTCAAAAGTCATTCCTCTCTCTCTGTGTGTCCGTCTCAGAAGGAAAAAAGGATTGGTAAAAAATCAGAAGAATTTCAGGCCCACGTGAATTTTCCCTTCGAATTGTTCTAAATTCTTCCTGGATTTTAGATATCGGACAAAATAGCTTAAACTCTCAGCCTTTGTTAACTTTCCAAATTTCAAGTGCTTCATTACGACGCCGCTTCTGATTTTCTGCTGCTTTCCTATAATTTTCAACCCCATTTTGTGACTTTCCTAAACGTAAGAGTTTGATTTTCGTATATAAATGTGGTTGAATTTTCTTTTTATTTGTTCTTCCCAATTGTAATTATTTTCAATTTTTTTGTGGTATTTTGTTTCAGGAGGAGATTTTCTGATGTTAATGTGAAGGGTTTTTGCATTTAGGTCTGTAATCCCTTCTTCTTTCTTGTTTCGGTCTAATGAAATGTGGTTTTGCCGTATCTGATTGTGTTTGGATACCCGGAAAAATGCTGGAAAAAGGAATGGAAAATATTATATTTACGAGCTGATGATTTGAGCTAGGATACATGAAAAAAGTCTAAAGCTTTTACCTAATTGTTAAAAGTTTTACTAATCTTAGGAGATTTTCAAGGTCTGGAATCTATGACAATCTTGTATCGTATATATATCTGCACGTGTGATAACTATTTTAATGTCCCGTTTCATGTTTCTATTTCATTTCTTAAATAATTAAGTAGAGGATTTGGATTAGGTGTGAATTTCTTTTTGTTATCTAATTTCTGAGTTCTTTATTTTTTTCCAGTTTTCTTTTTGTAGTTTTCTCATGGCTTCTCGGAGCAATTTTGACATGTACCTGGATGAAGGTTTAAAAAGACCCAATGGGAACTTGGAAGATACTATGCAGAATGAGCTTGAATTGCTGCTAAGGGAGCAAAGGAATCAATCAATTATTGAGCGAGAAAGAGATCTGAACATATATCGGAGTGGCAGTGCCCCGCCAACAGTTGAGGGATCACTAAGTGCAGTTGGTGGTCTCTTTGGGAACTCTGATTTTAGGGAGATTAATGTTAGTAGTAGTAATCACAACGCAGTTTTGTCTGACGATGATATTCGCTCGCACCCAGCTTATCTTTCTTATTATTATTCACATGATAATATGAATCCGAGACTGCCCCCACCATTGTTGTCAAAAGAGGACTGGCGTGTTGCCCAAAGGGTCCAAGCGAATGGGCTTGCACTGGGGGGGATTGGGGACTGGAGGAAGAAGTTGGTAGATGGTGGTAATAATTCATTGTTATCTATGCAGCCTGGAATTTCCATTCCACAGCAAGAACCCGAATTCAGGAATTTCAGTGGAAGAAGCCTCTCCAGGCAGGCTTCATATGAGTGGCAGAATGAAGGCTCAGGCAGTTTAAGTGGATTCACGGATAGTGGGCTCGGTGCGAGGAGGAAGAGTTTTGCGGATATACTTCAGGTAATTGATCTGATTAACATATGTTTCTCAAAGCATGATAATAGTTTGCGCTTGTATTTATCTCAAATACGTGTTTTTACATCCTCTTTCCTTCTTTTGACATCGGTTTCTTTACTCTTTGCTATGCAAACTAGTTATACATTGCTTTTCTCAAGTTCCTTCTAGGTTATTTCTTCTCACTGGTTTTCGGTTCCCCACCCTATTAATTTGCAATATTTTTGTTTTAGGTGTTTCAGTTAGACAATAGTGTAAAATGTTGTAACGTTAAGTGAAATTCTACTGTCACAAGAATGAGGTGCTTGGACCCACTCCTGAAGCCTAAACCTCGGACCACACGAATTGTTCAAGTCAATGACTGGTGGTGGTCATGAATTAATTGGACTTGGCAGAGATTGAACTTGTAACATTATGTTGGGAGTCAATATTTAGCACAGGCTCTACCACGCAAGCGAACTTATATATGATTGTATTGTGGCGTGGAGCATAATCTACAGATTGTCCAGTCCACATGCTATGCAATTTAACTTGCTTGCTGACCTCTCGCTATGTATTTGTGGTGGGTAGGAAGAAGACAAGTTATTGAAGGTTTCTTTTATAGTTTAGAGTTAGGCCTCAACTAATTTTAATTCTTCACAAACTTATACTTGCATATGTTTTAGCGACACCATTGAAAGGGTTACATCTCATATGATTAAATCAAGTTTAGTAGCTAACACCTTCTTGTTTTGTGTAATCACTGGTTTACCGTTGTTTAGAATTTCATCTACTTGGGTTGTGATGTTGATGTTCTTGCATGATGTTATCTGTTCGTTATGTTCTGGTCATTACATTCTTGATAAGAGTTTCCTTCTCTCTGGAGTGGAGTTATGCTGTTATCTTGTTTCCATCTTTTTGACAGAGACCATGACTGGTTACTAGTTTGTTACATTTACCTCATGTTTCCTGGGTTTCCAATGGTTAGATTGCTTAGAGTATTCATTGAAAAACGTTTAGTTTGAGGTAATAAAATTCGAGCAATGTTATTCGATGTAACCTTGTCGGTCTTATCTCTACTTTGCAATTGGCCATCCATTAATTTCTTTTTCCTTTGTTTACTTTTTGTTTTGACATTTGTTATTTGCTACAGGAAGGACTCAGTCGACCTGCTTCTGTGTCAGGACAATTGTCACGCCCAACAAGTCGTAATGCTTTTGGGGACACAACGGTCATAGCTGATGCCACACTGGCACATTTAAACAATGGAGTGGAGTCGGAGTTGCATGATGGAGCAACTCTCCCTGGCCTGATAAGATTTCAGAGCCATGACAGAACAATTTCGCATTCTTTTTCATCTCCTGTTGGTTCATCTCTTTCAAGAAGCACAACACCTGAACCTCAGCTAGTTGGAAGGTCTCCTAGTCCTGGTCTTCCTCCTGTGGGTAGTAGAATCTGTCCTGTTGAGAAGAAGAATGTTACAGGCTCCAGTGTACAAGACGGTCATCGTCATTCTTTTGGTGTGATTGAGCTGCCTGACATTGCAGCTAATTTTTCTGGGTTGAGCCTGTCAAATAGACATTCCAGTGACGAAAGTCAGGTCCCATCTCAACTGGATATTGATAATCATAATCTTCTGTTTAACATACCTGATGGTCGCACACATATGCTGCAGCAGCAATTCATAGAGAATTCCATTGACCAGAAGCTCTTATTTTCTAGCGACTATGTTGATTTAGCCAGAAAAAATGGACAATTATCATCTGTTAATGTGTCTAAGATAACATCCAATGAGCGAGTTAACTTGCCCAGAAGATCTTCGTCCTCTGCTAGTCTTTATTCCAAATTGAGTTCTTCAGGCCTTGGAAGTTTGGAAGACTCTAATATTTACCGTCAAAATGTAAATGCTCCAGCAATTAATAATCAGCTTGATGCAGGTAATTGCCTTTGTTTTTATTCGTTTTTTCTGAATGGATCTTGTTAAGCATCATGTTGCATTGCTATTTTCTTTCAGGTTATTCTACGGTTATGGGACCATCTTATACCAATTTCCTGCCTGCAACTCCTGACTATGCAACTTCTGATAGATCTAGTCTGAGTCATACTTCTGAGTTTCCGAATAACTTTGGAATTTCACAAGGGGACTTGGAGGGACTTCGGAAAGCTTATCTTGAGGCCCTTCTTGCTGAGCAGAAGCAACAGTATGAGTTGTCACTATTAGCTACATCTGGTGGTCATAAACACAAGTATCATAAGAATCCATCATATGGTCATGGCATCCCATATCTAGGGGATCAAATATCAAATTCTGGACTTTCTGCTGTTGGATCTGGAGGCCCTATGCTGCAGAATGAACGAATGATGCATTTTAATTCAATGACAAGGAGTTTGATGGGGGAATCCTTTGGGTCGTGGCCCTCAGATATTGGCAGCAACGTGGAAGGAAGATTTGTATCATCCTTATTGGACGAGTTCAAGAGCAATAAGTGTAGATCTTTTGAACTTGCAGATATTAGTGGTCATGTAGTTGAATTCAGGTGTGCATTTAATGCCTTGATGTGTTATCAGGATGGTACTGTTTTTAGAAATTGTTCACCTTTCCTCGTTACGGTTTTATGCAGTATGGATCAATATGGAAGTCGTTTCATTCAGCAAAAACTTGAAACTGCCACAGTGGAAGAGAAAACCATAATATTTCCTGAGATCATTCCACATGCCCGTACCTTGATGACCGATGTGTTTGGAAATTATGTCATTCAGAAGGTAAACACTTGAGCAAGAAGAAATACTTTTAATAACATCTCTTTACTCACCGTTCCATGTAATTAAACTATACTTTGGTTGGCATTACAGTTTTTTGAACATGGTACAGAAAGCGAAAGAAGGGAGTTAGCTAGCCTAGTTACTGGACATGTTTTGCCTCTTAGTCTTCAAATGTACGGTTGCAGAGTTATTCAAAAGGTTCTTTACTGAATTTTGATCCTCTCAAATGGCGATTGTCCATCATGTCCATTTGGCGCTGCTTCACATATCTGATCTCTTTGAAGTTTTTCATACCATAGCATAGGGTTCTTCTGTCTTGAAAGTGAAATATTAGCGGAGAGACAACATTTAAATCTGTGGTTGACGTTCATATCCATCTTGGAATATGATGTCTAGCATGGTGTTGAGTATCATTTTCTTTTCTCTTGTTCACAATGTCAGTCTATAGTTGATAGTTACTTTTATGGCACTATGTAAGTGTATGTCTTTGCATAAATTTGTCATGGGGAGAAAGAGGATAAAATAGAGATGAAGGCTGCAAAAAAGTGAGGGAAAAAAGTGATATGATTGTATTACGGATGTAGTCATTAGTTAGCTGTTCTCGGAGGAAAAACATAGCTTTCTTTTCATTTTCTATCACATGAACCTGGAGTGTCTTGCGAGAAATTTATCAGGCTGATAATTTTTTGGGTCATGACTTAAAGGACACCTTACTCTTGCCAGTGATATTATATTTTACTGTGGATTTTTAATCGATGTTGGTGCATTTGAATCCCTTTTCTGCAAGGTTTAAATACGTCCAAAAGATGTCTTCTAATAGGCATGGTAAAGTCATAATGGTTTATATATGTCACAGGCCTTGGAGGTGGTTGATGTTGATCAGCAGACTCAAATGGTGGCAGAACTGGATGGATCAGTGATGAAATGTGTGCGTGATCAGAATGGGAATCATGTTATTCAGAAATGTATAGAGTGTGTCCCTCAAGATCGTATTCAGTTCATTATCACAGCTTTCTATGGTCAAGTTGTCGCACTATCCACCCACCCTTATGGTTGCCGTGTCATTCAGGTCACAAATTTATTTCTTCTCGTGAAGTTCGAGTGGTGGGAATCCATGTTATTGGTTTGACTTCTTTTCTCTTGATACTGACAGAGGGTCTTGGAACATTGTGATGATATGAATACACAACAAATTATAATGGATGAAGTAATGCAATCTGTGTGCTCTTTGTCACAAGATCAATTTGGGAATTATGTTATTCAGGTATTTGAAAATCCTTACCATAGGCTCTTTTGTAAAGTTGTATTAGAATTATAAGCTCTCTTAATTGCTCATATTTTTCTTATA
The DNA here is from genome assembly GCA_003255025.1 of Datisca glomerata. Lineage (NCBI taxonomy): Eukaryota > Viridiplantae > Streptophyta > Magnoliopsida > Cucurbitales > Datiscaceae > Datisca > Datisca glomerata. The sequence continues at coordinate 1,273,469 of QANY01012298.1, forward strand.
TCCATTATCATACTTGGAATTTATTTCTTCAAACTTCAAAATGGCATTAGTCTACTCTTGACCAGATACCACGTAAGGAATTTTTCTTTTTCTGTACTATTAAATGGTAGAATGTATTTACATGATAGTTTCCCTTGCGCCTTGCGTAGTATATGCAGTATGATTTTATCTTAGCAACAATTAAACACAGCCNCCCCACAAAAAAATGAAAGAAAAGGAAGGAAAAGAGAGAACAGAAAGTAGTAGCTGACAAGTGGGTTTTCGTTTCTGCTCCCCCCCCCTTCCCCATGTGTTTGTTGGTGCAATGCAAGCTTAATGGTATGTATACTCTATAAGTTACAGGATTGTGTTGACGCTTTTTAAATAGAAATATTACTTCCTTGCTCTGTGTTTGATAGATATCCTTCCAAAGAAAATATAGGAGCTATAGAAGAAAGAAAATGGTTACGCTGAGAAAATACTGAAGGTTCTAATTTTTCCTCACAATTTATAGCGAACCAGCAACCTTTTGCAGGGGGGAAGTGATGATGCAGAATGCATTTCCTTGGCATCCTTTCGTTTTTCTATTTATCAGTTTACCTGATAGTTCTTTTGAAGTTTTTCTTCCCTCAATGAAGTTAAGTAGAAAATGGTTTGGTGTTAGAAGCCGAATTGAATGAATAAATAATCAATGATATATGGGTATTTATTTGTAATACTAATCAGGGATTTACATTTCCAAGTTTTCTTAGCTTAATTAAGAATATAAATTAATGTAGGTATATAATTAATTTAATATGGAATATTGCAGTACCGATACAATAATATTGAATATTTCATTGCCAACATGAAAATATTGTTTATTTCATTGAAATCATTTTTTTTCTTTTTCTCTTTTCTTAAGGGGTTATTGTCGATTATCATCTGAATTGTTCTCCCTATTCAAAATTCATGTGCCATGTGTACTGATAATTGAATATATTTTTGGTAGCATATTCTTGAACATGGTAAGCCACACGAACGCTCTGTAATCATAACCAAGCTTGCGGGACAAATTGTAAATATGAGCCAGCAGAAGTTTGCTTCAAATGTCGTGGAGAAATGCTTGACTTTTGGCAGTAATCAGCAGCGTCAACTTTTAATGAATGAGATATTAGGTTCTACTGATGAGAATGAGCCCTTACAGGTCTGTTCCTTCCCCTACTTTATTAATTTTCATGCAGTGAACTCTGAATCTTAAAACATACAAAATTGGCTTTACATGCTGTTCTTAAAGTTTATACTTTTAAGTAAATGATGAGATGAACACATTATTTTCTTCAGGAATTACTGATTAGGAAAAATTCCTACAGGAACTTTTTGAATTGTTTATTGTCTCTCTACTTAAAATTATTGGATCCCTTTGTCGGGAGCAAATTGAAATAAACAAAACATAAAGAAAATGTCTTTATTCAAAGGGAAACTTGGGATTTTAGAAAAGTTCAAAGTTGCAAAATACTCATGAATGGTGACTTGTTCAGTTCATCTTTTCTTTTTTTTCAGTTCATATTTTCTAGAAACTATAGAAAGGGGGGATTTCTCATATCTAACCATTTCTAATTAAAATCAACAAAACTCGCAGGCGATGATGAAAGATCCGTTTGGAAACTATGTCGTCCAAAAGGTTCTTGAGACATGTGACGATCGAAATCTTGAGTTGATCCTCTCACGTGTAAGGGTTCATTTGACTTCCCTAAAGAGATATACTTACGGTAAACATATCGTTTCTCGCGTTGAGAAGCTCATTACAGCAGGAGGTGAGTAACTTCCCATTTCATAGACATTGTCCCTAATTTCCATCTACTTAGAAGTCTCATCAATCCTTCATTTGCAGAAAGGCGGATTGGACTGGCATCCTCACTGTCTTCCCAAGGTATTGTGCCTACTTAATATGAAGTCCTTTACCACCATCAGAAAGAACTCCATTTTTCCAATACAATTACAGACTGACATGAATGGTGATTGAGCAAGAAATCATATATATTTAGGGTGATTGCATTAGCTTGTAAATAAAGAAAAAATCTATAGGGAATCCTGGATTAATAAAGATTCTCCTTTTTTTCTGTCCTCTTCTTATATCAACTCGATTTTGTAATTTGATGACCAAGACTTCCCAGAGGTCTGTTTTAGGATGAGAATTACAGAGAGAAGGTGAGATATATAATCCCCTCACCTTTTCCAGGATTTTCTCTTACAAGGTTCATAACCTGTAAAGCAAAACCAAGTGTAAATGATTGCAGAGGAAGTAGCAAGTTTATAATTATGCAGTAGGTGGAGTCTTTTAAATTGAGATTTTCCGCTTAAATGATGTAAATACAGTGCAAATTTTATTGAAGATGTATGTTACTTTTAACCCTTTTGTGTTTGTCTTTCCCATTTCTTGATCAACTTTTGCTGCAATTTACTTTTTGAATGCGATTGTTGAAACCAGTTTTTGAATGATGGACATATCATGATTTCTTGTTTACACGAAGAACACCGATATAAGTTTAAAGTGTATATATGTAGATTATATAGGAGGTACGAGAAAAGGATGATTGATACATATAATCAAGCATTTACTGTGACAATAAAGAACTATAGAATATGTAGATGTATTCCCTTTTTATGGCATTTTAAGGAATACAAATTGTCACAGCTTTCTTCTCTGGTATTAGACTTTGCATAACCATGTCCATGGCTAACAAATTCATCATACTAAATCCTATTATTAATATGAAAAGTATGACCATACTCTTAGACATTTTATCTCTTTTTTCAAAGTTGATCACTTGTTATATTTTTGTTACATAAATTAGATTGGGTATTACATGTATATTATTATGTGCATTAGGGAATGAGTGGTGACCTTTGATTAACTAGGGAATTATTTTGATGTTAATTAAACGTGTTTCAAGTTTAATTAACATGTTCAAACCTGAACCAAAGCATACATTTGGTCAGAATTGTAAGCAGCCCATGCACAAAAAAATGGAGGATTGTAATCAACAATTTAAAAACAAGTGTTCCATTTGAAAAAACTTCATCTGATCCTCCACTTCTACATTATTTACACCAAAAAGTTTGTTGTTTTGGTAAAAAAATCAATGACCCGGAAAAGTTTACAAGCACTTATGCATCAATATCTTGGTACATCTCTTGCATCTTCATCTGCAAAATCTAGACCCTTTTAAATTTTCCCAGGAAACAAACAAATTACTCAACCCTCTAGTCTTCAGAACCACTTTAGAATCCTTCATCAACTTGATCTCCGACAGCACTTATGCATTAACATCTTGGTATCTCCCTTGCATCTTCATCTACAACATCTAAATCCAAATCCAAGTTCAAATTTTCTCGGGAAACAAATCGATTATTCAATCTTCTACTCCTCAAAAACACTTCAGACTCCTTCATCAACCTGGTATACTTATTCCTCACTCTTAACAGGGGATGTCTCTCAATTGCAGATTTATTGCAGAAAGCTTCTTTAAGAATAGCTGTACATGTTTTGTTCTTTAAAGATAGATAAAATATATGGGGATGCCTCTCAAATGCCTTGTGAACTTTCTGAGGCAACCCCATGTACTTCTTAAGGCACAGAAGCTTCTTCCTTTCTGCCGAATTCTCAACAAATAGACTCAGCAATTCATGGAGAAAACCCACTACTCGTTTTTCGGCTAAATCACTATTCGGATCTAAATTCGAAAAGTCTTCGTAAGGGGAAATGTAAGGGAGCTTCTGAAATTTCTTTAACCAATCCTCAATCTTTCTCCTTAGCCTTAATCCCTTTGATGGGAAAAGTGGGAATTCAATTGCTTCCATTGAATTTGACTCTCCAGAATTAATTCCCCTCTTCAGAGCATTTCTCTGCAATGTAGAGAATACCTTTTCTTCATTCTCAACAGCCAATCCCTGCAATCCATCTTCCATCTCTACTAACCTAAACGACCTATCAAGATTAGATTCAGGATACAACCAAAAATCGTCAGGCAACCCTAAATTCCATTGCATTCCTTGAATTATCTTCAATGGCAACACATTCTTTTTACTCATTAATATAAATTTCTTTAACCTATACCTCAAATCCACCTTGCAATCTTCATAAATCCTTCTCTCTTCCTTGTCGATCTCCACAGCTTCTGGAGTTAACCTAAACCAAGGATGATTGTACTGACCAGAAAACTCCTCGAAAATTGATGGGTAAAGTCTCAGAAACCTTGCGACTTTCATTGGCACACCCAATTCGAGTGGCCGCTTCGAAACGGAGGAGACAGGGATACAGCCATTAGGGTCTCGAGCAATACAATTTTTTAGGGAGATGATGGGCTTTAGCTCAATTGACTTGTGGACGTGCTCAATCGAATCATAATAAGAATCTTTCTTCCATTTCATATACACATCTACATAGCTGGATTTCTGGCTGTAAATGAATGGAGGATTAGGGGTTGAGATTTTGAAAGAGAGAATTGGGGTTTTAAGGTCAGAAAGAAGTTTTTTCAGCGTTTTGGAAGTGGAGTTGATGAATAACAACATATTGCTAATGAGCGATTTTAACGGAATAACTTCATCTGATTAGGGTTTTAGCGTTCAGGGCTTTTCCATGTTGAAGAAATGGTTTAACACAGGGGTGTAAGCGGTTGGCTTTAGTACGGTCTAGAATGATACTTACATCGAACCCAACGGCAAAGATCGGTTTCCTTATGGTATGAACCGAACCACAGTTTAGAATCCGCACTGGACGTTAATAAACGGTCGGCCCGGTTTGCGGTTTGGAAGAATCAAGAATGTGAAACACAAAATTTTAGAGAAAAAACAAATCAGAACCAATCCAATTACATTAAGATTTTTTCCCGCAAGAGATCACTTGTATAATTTCACGTTTTTCAAATACACAATTTTACATTTTTGTACTCCAAAACATGGGATTATAAAATAGTAACTTATTACATTATAGGAAATCTCTCTCTCTCTGAAAAAACTCTCTCTCTCATTTGTTTTTTTATCACTTTTGTTCCTTACTGAAAAAGGAAATCTCACATCTCATTTTTCGGTGACGTTTTTTCTGTCATTTTATTTCTGTTTTATTCCATTTTCATAATAAATATTTTTCCTTCACCTAGATCTAGATCTATAGTGGTTTATCCTCCACCTAGATCTAAATCTATAATAGTTTGTCCTCCACCTAGATTTAGATCTATGGTGTTTTTCTTCGATAGCATTCGTCTTATGATTATCTTTGATAGATCTAGCTCAGATCTACAAGTTGTGGTGGTCGATTGTGTCAGATTCTTCATTGAATTATTTGACAGAGCGTATTTCAACCGATTTCAGTTAGACAAACCTTTTTGGGCGGCGGAGGTACTTAGAACGAGCTAATTTATATATTTTGGTTGTTAAAGTTTTCTGTTAATCTTTTGAGATTTAGTTTATCTTTGTTGATAGATTTGTATTTTCTTATTATTATGTTGATCTAGACTTATACTCTTATTTTGAAAAGAATGACATCTATGTAAAAAAAAACTTATTACATTATTAATTGGGAAACATTATTTATAGATTTTTAACCTTTTAAATTTGCGAGCCATGTATTGACCCTTATTAAATATAAATGAGTTATTTTATTAACATTTCTTAGAGTTGGTGTGAAATTGATAAATTATAAAAATAACCCTTACTAAATAATAAAGAGTTAATTGATCATTATCAAATATATGGATGCAATTTGCATAAATGTCAAAGTAACTCGATTGTGTTTTGTATTTTTGCTCTTTTTCACCCCATATTTCCTTCTACTTGTCTTCTTTCCGTCATCGCCTTCTAGTTTTTCAAATCAAAATAATGAATATTTTGAAATCTTATCATCCAAAGCAATACCAATGACTTCTTGTTATGTTTTTGTCAATAGAGAAAGGAGAGTTTGTGAGTGATCAAACATCGAATCACATGAAGATAATATCTCATTATAACTATCATGATCATTCTACTTGTCTATTCAATTTTGCCTTCCTTTTCCATATCATAATGATTTTAGTATTCTTACAAGTGACATAGCAACGATTTTTTTGGCAACTAGATAATGAAATCAAGAACGACAAGAGTCCAAAAAGATTACATGTACGAGGAAAAGAGAAAAAAAATCCTCTAATCAAGCTTGTTAATCATCATAAAAAAGCATCAAATTGGCTAATCTGTGGGCGACCTTATTGATAACTTAAGAATATGATTGATCAGTGATCACATAACCACGAAAGAAAGGCCTTAAACATGAACAACCACATGAGAGTCTGATTCCACAAAGCCAATAGGGCTTCCCTTGTTAGCTGCTAATAGTGTTACTTGACGACGGGAAATGCCCCATGGAAGGAAGAAAGTTGTAGAGAATTAAATAGGAGGTATACGAAAGAGACGACTTCTACATAGTTTCATGCACCTACGATGACATACAAGAAAGCTACGCATCTCTATGCCCAATTTATTGCATACCAACGAACAACGTTTGCTACAGCTTTCTGCTCTGCTACTATAAACCTTTGTTGCCATACAAATGTCCATGGCTGATACAAGCATATTCAATCCTATTATTAGTACCAGAAGTCTTATGATCATACTCTTCGACATTGTTTTTCTCTCTTCTAATTTCAATAATGTTCAATTACTTCCTTTCAATATGTATAGTACATATAATAAAACACACTTTTGTTTTCAAAGTTACAATTCTACGGCGATGAGGACACTACGCTTTGAACGAACGATCCTCATGATATGGTTGTAAGGTGTTTAAACATTATGCTAATCCATTTTGTTCTAAAATTATATTATAAATCAAGTAATTAGATGAATTTGGCTCCATGTGATCAATGCATGAGGGAAGGGGTGACCTTTTGAACAGTTAAGGAATTATTTTGCATTTGATTAAATGTGATTAAGGTTAATTGGCTTTTCGATGAGATTTGTGTGAAATGACTTTCTAAACATGCCAAACAATTTAAGAAGAAGTGTATACGTGTAAAGTACGTGGCTCAACCATTTATTTATAATTGTCTCAACATATGATATGCTTTCTATTTTAAATTTATTTGAAATACTAACAGTTATTTTATTTGAAGTTTTGGGAGGTCTATAAAGAAGTGGATTCATAAAAATATAATCGTAAAATAGTTTAACAATCTAATGAAAATTAAGATAAAGATTATTTTTGTAAGAAGAATTTTAGTTAAGAATGGCAATGAAAGGGTTGTCTCTTTAAACTCCACATACACAACAAACAAAATGCATTGTTAAGGACACGCACATACGCACACACAACACAAACAAACAAAAGAGTATTTAATAAAAAAATGTTTAGCTAAATTTATTGAAAAATATATATTTGACAAAAAAACTATTTAAAAATGCTTCTATTTACTTCTACCTTCTAATAAATATACTATAAAGTATAAACAATGCATTTTAAAGTGAAATTGAAAGTTTAAAAAGTAGTAAAAGTATTGAAAAAAGGAAAAAAAAAAAATTTTAAGTCTAAACTTTCAATAAATAAAAATGTTGAGGTGACTAGGAAATATGTACTTTTTTTTTACAAATGGAAATTATATGTACAACGTTGATTATTAATACATCCAAGTTTATCGTCTATAGAGTTAATTAACATATTATAATGGATGAAAAGAAAATTGCTCATTATAAAAGGATAATATAAGAAAATAATAAAAACTAATCAAAAGGTAAAAAAAAAAGAACTCTAAAGTTTATCCATGTAAGGATTTTTTAATATAGAGTTGTCTAAACACTCTTTAACAAAGGTAATATTTCTTTTTTATTAGTGCTTTAAAATAATGTTTGGTTCTATTTTATAAATGGGATAAATTACATTCATCTCTCATGTATTTTATCTTAAATACATAGACATCCACTTTTGTTTCGAAACCTATATAGATAATCCCTCTAGTTCATTTTAATTAACCAACACATGAGCCGATGATACACTTTTTGATAAAAAAAATTATATATATATATATATATATATTATTAGATTATTGATATTTATCATATTCTTAATTTTATTCACTTTTAAATTATATCTTGTGTATATCACTGTTTTGTCAAAAAATACTTTTTTTTTTCTTTTGCCATTGGTTGAATTTTAAAATGGCATGATCAATAAATAATGAGATATAATTAAATAAGTTAATAAGGTGTGGGGGATTCTCTGTAATTATTGAAATAAGAGGAAGTGATAGCGTAACTAATACAAAGTACATAGTATGTTGTTGTGGTTTACCCATAACAAATTATTTGAGCTAAAGAAATTGTGGTAGTGCTTTCATTTCTGTTTTTTTTTTTGGTTTATGAAGTAAAAAAAAGTTGCTCAAAACAAATTTACCATATTCTAACCTTACATGATATATTTTTTAAAAACAAGTTTTTAAAATTTATTCACTTTAGTCTCTCATTTTTTTAAAACGAACTACAAGTATTCTTTAAACTTATAACTGAGCATTAAATAGACTTTATTTTACTATTATTTGAAATGAAGAAGAAATCATGTGAGACGACCTAAATGAGCCTCACTTGAGAATAAAAAAAAACCTAAATACGACCTATATTTTGTGTGATCATTTTGGTGGTAATTGATCAAGTATATATGTTTATGGGTTTGATGTTAGATATATGAGTCAATATAAGATAATACGAATGTTGTCGCCTGTAAAACGTTAGTATAAAAGAAGGGATGTATAGTCTGTCGCCCGTTTTATTCCAGCAATTCATTCCTTGGAAAACCCGATAAACAAGCTTGGTAATAATCCTGAAAGAGTGTCAAGTTGACTAAATCTATGAGCAATCTCACTACTATCTCAAGCAATATAGTTAATCACACAACTATGAAAAGACAATGGTGTATAGCACGCGACAACACGAGCAGCCACAAGGAGCCTGATTCCGCAAAGCTAATAGGAGTTCCCATACGTGTTAGCTGCAAAAGTAAGACCGTTCAAGAAGAGGCAATTGAAATATCCAAAAGCTCACTCAACCTCTGTTGCTAGTTAATACTGTGACTTTGACCTAGGGAAATGGCCATGGTGAGAAAGTTGAACATTTAAATAGGAGGTATACGAAAGGGAAGAGTCATACATATGAACATGCACCTATTTTGACAAGCAAGAAATCTAGGAATATCCATACCCCATTTATTACATCCCAAGGCACAATACTTTTTACAGCTTTCTACTTTTGAATTTGGCTTTGCCATGGCCATCTCCATGGCTAATACAAGCATATTCAATCCTACTATTAATTTGAAAAGTCTTATCATACTCTTCGACATTTTCGTGTCTCTTCTTTCAATATTGACCACTTGCTCTCAATATATAAACATATAATGTATTGCACATGTTTTTGGGTCAAATTTATAATTCTACAACGATGAGGATACGAAGACGAACAACCCTTATAGTATAAGTGTAGAGTGTTTAATCACTGTTCTAACTCATCTTGTGATCTAATATTATATTATAGATCACTGCGCATGTATTTGACTCCATTGATATTGTGTACACTGCTTGAGAGAGGGAATGAAGGGATGGCCTTTTGAACATTTAATGAGTTATTTTGTATTTAATTAAACGTGATTAAGGTTAATCGACTTTTTGATAAGTTTAGCGTCAAATGACTTTCTAAGCATGACAACCATTTATTATTTAATTATCCTTTTGCGGTAGGTTAATTGAAAATTTGTAGGCATTGAATCCCGAATCACATGAAAGTAAAGTCTCAGTATAAACATCTGAATCATTTGAACTAAAATAACTCATTAATCTGTGATCATATCTCTGATGAAGAGTTGTCTAGCATTTAAGAAGATGAAGAGTTGTCTAGCAATTTTAAATGGGATAAATTACATCAATCTTTGATCATATAATTGATCTCAATTACACGTTTACCCATTTTAGTTTCAAAATGCCTCTACTTGCCTTTTGGTAAAAAATCATACTGATATGTTATTGTTATTTGTAATATTTTTAATTTTATTTACTTATAGATTATATCTTATGTATATTTGAGAGTATGTCAAACAGTAAAATATCAATGGAAAAACGGGTTTTTGCATGACCTTCCAGAATAAGTTACTAAGATGAAATTCTGTGTAATTCTTGACTAAAAAAGTGATAGTTTAAAGGTATACTACAAAAGAGAGGTTGATGTAATTTACTCTAAAAACTGATTTGCGCCAAAGAAATTGTGATAACGTTATCATTTTTTTTTGTTTTAATAAAAAAAAGTTTCCCAAAACAAATTTACCGAACCGAACGCATATTCCGATCTTTCATATTCTAATCTTAATTGATTATGAAAATTGTTTTAAAGAAGGTTTTTTTTAATCTTAGAACACTCTTTTCAAGGAGACTACAAATAGTCCTTCAACGCATGATTACTAATAATCTTTATCTTAACTATTGTTGTGAATGGATAAGAAACATTTGTGAATTACATGTGCCTGGCTTGATGATAAAAAGGAAAAATTCTTCTCACATCCATATAGTTTGTTAAAATGTCACGATATCATTATAATTTTAAAAAAATGACATAAACATCCATTTATTCATATTATGTTTCACTCATAAATAAACTCAGACTTGTTAAGTTTCAAGTGAGTTCATGAGTGTTTTTATTTTAACACACTCAAGTGTTCCATAAAATGTTTCCAAAATATAAATCAATATGGTACAAATTATATATAAGTAGTTCTAAGAAAGACTTCAAGTAACTATTTACTAAGTGATATTTAATTGAATCGAAGTGCATATGTAGGTATAAACATCACAATAACACTCTTCAACTAGCATCATTTAACTAACACGCAATACCAAGATGTCCCATCCTTTTAGCTCTCGCTTCCTTTGTTGAAGTACAAATGGTCTGGTTCGAAATTTTCTAAGAATAGACTTCTCGTTTATGAAAATGTTAAAATTCATTTCTTTTGATGTTCAAACTAGAATTTCCTAAACCAGAAACAACTTGGGTCAACTTATGTTTTTAGTTAAAATAATGATTGAATCAGATTGATTATAATGGTAATATTGTATTTTCACGTCTAAACTACAAATTTTTAATAAAATAAACTTATTTATCATTTTAAAAATTTAAATTATAAATTTTTAATAACATAAACTTATTTATCATTTTTTAAATTTAAATTACAAATTTTTAATAAAATAAACTTATTTATCATTTTTCAAATTTAAATGTTGCCTATGTCATTTGGAGAAACTACAATATGGTGTACGAGGAAAACCTTTATGTGACATTGTGACCTACCTCTTGCATGATAGTTTCAAGGGTAGTGAGGTATATCTTTATGGGTTCAATGTTGAGTTATATGGGTCAATATTTGATAATTATCGCTCAGAAAAGCGTAGCGTTCGGATGATAAATTAGATCCTTGACCAGACCAAACGTTTAGTATTCATCAAGTGGGAGGAATTGCATAAAAACTACTCAAAAGAATGTCTAACTCAATACTATCAAATATGGTATTATTATTTACATAAAGGAATGACGTAATAATCTACAAACAAAACAAATATGTTATATGTACAACGCGTAAAAACGTCAAGTACTGATGATCCGAACTATCATGCCATAACTGTTTCCCGCCATGTTCGTGAATGATTAGACGATGAATCCCCAGCACATCGAATGGGACAACGTCCAAAACGGGAATGCAACTGACCTAAACCAGTTGCAACCATCATCGATCGGATCTAACTTACAAAATTCCACCATTTCTTCTTTTTCTTCAAGTCGAGCGCAGGAAGCTCTGGATATCAAATAACATCATAAGCCGTGAATTAGTCTCTGGTATGATATAACTGCAAGATATGTGTCAAGGTACTACCTCCTTCTGGATAGATCGAATTGTAGTGCACCTCCGCCCAAAAGCTCATGAAAATAACTGCACACACCCAGACGGCGAAATTGAATTTTTTTCCCCATCAGCCTCTATAGAAACATATAAACGACGAAAGTGTCTTGACATAGAACAGTCATTCTTATTTAATAATATTTGTCTAGCTGCTAGTCTCTCTATTAGCTAGTTGCCTTTTTCTCTAGAACAGTCATACTTAACAGCCTCCAGCCTTCTAATCAGATGGCCACTTAACAAGTAAAAACTTAGAAGCAGACAATTTATATGCAAAATGCACACGTGTTTATGCGTGTCAGGATGTAAACATTGAATTCACATTCGAACTTTTATAGTTTTAACATTCGATTTGTTAGACGTGAAGCCGTGTGAATAGAGATCTGACCAAATTAATAAAAGGAAAAACTGATTAGCCACAAAGCTGATATTGCTTCAAGTTCAGTTTTCGTGAATATATTCACTTGAAAGTTGAAAGATCATATCGAAAACGAGAAAGCAAATGACGAGATAGGTGCGATATAACCATGATTTGACTTCAAACTAGAAACTGCATAATATCTTGTGGAATTACGATCAGAAAGACAGTTATTAGAAACTGCATAAACAACCACATGTACCTCGTTTCGACTTTTGAATGTACGGAAGTATCTCAATATAACAAGTATCCTTGAATGAGGTTATCACAAATATCTTGACACCAAACTGCAATAATTTAACAGATAAAAATATAAGTCACACTTTACCGTTATCCAAGCAAGAAAACCACTATACTACAACATGTAATTTTGTAATATAGAATTGATACTTAATAGTGATACCCTTGAGAATAAAATTAGACCAGGATAACAAACTGATAATTTCTTCATTACTGCCTTCCTTTAATTGCTCGGTAAAATTGAGGGTAATCTCCATTTTAAAATTAGTGTTCGTTTTCAACTTTTTCAATTTGATACCTAAACATACAGATCATTAGCAATTAACACCCACCATCAACATCCGCTATGCTTTGTGTTACCACTTTGCCAAATGACACAAATTTCTCATTCAAAGAGTAGGAAATCCAAGGTTTTCCCAGTTTCAAAATCAGTACAGATAAAGAAGATAGTGTTAATTGATATTAGAAGTTCAGGGATGAAACAGACAAAATTGAAATTTTATGACCAGCTTGACAGCGAGTAAAAACTTTAGATCCAAGATGGATTTTTCCCTCAATTTTAAATTTACACCTACAGAAAATCCATAAAAGGTAATACAACGGCCATACCCAATCTGCAGCAGCCTGCAAGGTAACATGGTCACCCCATTCTCCTTTTCTGATTCATTAAGGTGGAAAGCATATAAGCATAGGAATAGAATGGATCAAAATAAGATATAACATGAAAAAAGAAAACATCTCGTGTAATACTTGCTCATTTTCTTCAGATAGTCATCATAACCCATTGGAACATAACCTTCATACATTTCCCGGCAGAAATTTAGCTGATGACACAGAAATGAAAAAAAAAGTAACATTACTAACGTAATCCAAACTTTTGATCAAAACTTCAGGACAAAGAAACCACTCAAGTGCCAACCAACCTGTCTAATAATTTGTTCTCGTACAAAGTCATGGTGCTCAGAAGAACGATACAATTGATCTGATAAAGCACGGAACTGCGCTGTGATGAAAGTAATCAGACACAATAGAATTTAAACTCTAAATGAAAGGATTAGGTACAATCAAAAGCTAATTTCTAGCATTACATTTCCATGCTTATGATTCTACCATGGCAAAGTACGTAATAGTCGGCAAAGATAACTTAATCTTCGTTTTGAACAATTAAAACTAATCCAACACATCTTAATATCACAATGAGGTAAACATTATATTATGGAGCATGAATTAGAAACATAAGTATACAATATGCACCAGAACATAGACTTCCATAGGTAGGATCTGTTTGGAAAGAAAAACCGACCTGACAGTTACCATCTCCTTGAACCTTAGATTCAACCAGCTCATACAACTGCAGTCTATAAAAGATGAAACAAACAAGCTAACATCAGAAGCATGCCAAAGCCTTTAAGAATTCATGCTGAATTTACTACTAAATGGTGCAATTTCATCAACTTTTAGGAAAAGTTTGGATCTTGCAAACTAGTAGGTTAATTTTTTTTTATCGGTAAAAGGTAACTATTTAATGTTTTCTCTAATATAAAACTAGTAGGTTAATGAAAAGAAATCATGGAGGCTTGTCACTGTTTGGAGTCATTTGAAATATGCAGAGGAAAAAATCTGTACGACTAACTTATACTAAGATTTCCTTTCATTTTCTCCCAATTCCTATTACGTTTCTCTCATGTTTCTTTCCTTCATAATTTCCAAGGTCCAAACATAGCCAAAATAATTTTTAAAGAGAAAATAAAATGAAACAGAATATAAAACATGTAACTAAGTGAAGGACTGGCAACAGTTAACCAGTGCATGTATATATGAACAGTTTCCGTGGATCACAGCAGAATTCAAGATTTTGTTGCATGCTTTGACCACTATTTGTTCTTTGAGAGGTACAGAAAGGTGGGCAAAGGAAAACAAATTAAAGGGTGTCAGATATGCCAGGGAAATATCCCAGGGTAGATTGACTATTAACAGAGAAAAATAGACTAACATGAATGGGGAAACTCAATACCTTTCTAAAAGTCTTTGATGATCCGATATCTCTTCATCAGCAGAGGGCATTTTCTCATTAGTTTTAGGAACATGCTGCAGAGTGTAGACAAGAACATAAATACAAATCTACCAATAAGTTTATCTGCTTCATTGAAATTCCAGTTGACGTAATTCCAGAAGTAGGTTCACTTACAGGAACAGGAACCATCTGATTCAATCTTTTTTCCACTTCACCATCAAGATGGAACTCATCTGTAATTTCCAATAAATCTGAACAGCCTTCCCCTGGCAATATCTCTTCTTCTGCATTTGGTAACGAACAGGATATTCCCATTGCACCAATCTCGTTAGCGTTATTCAACCTTTTGCTAAAATCATCTGCCTCCTCACTTTTTATGTTAAAATCAAGCGCTGATTTCTGATAATTCCCATGCCCTACATGATTGGAGATCTACCAAAATAAGAGACGAAGCTAACTGCAGAGGAATATCAATTTATTGAAAATGTCAACCGCTAAATTTCAACTACCATAACTGTCACGTCTTTCCAAAGGACCTAGCCAATCCTGCGCAACAACTGTAGCCTGCAAATGCTCTTCCCTAGCACCAGATAACCCTGAAGCTTCTATAGAACCAACTTTCAACAACTCTTCTTGAAATGCGTGAGCTAGAGCCTCATCATTCTCCACATGACAGGGTTCAAAATAACCTTCTTTAACATACCCAACCTGACTAAAATTCGGGTCATATTCGTATCGAGTAACAACACTACGAGAGCTATCATTTGTAAAAGTGCAAACATCCAGAAGATGGAGATTCCATCTCCTAACATCAGGATCAATATCATATGTTGCCATATTCTGAATTACATACAATGATCTGTCTGCTCTTACACCCTCCTCGCTTGAAGCATATACCCAAAGAATTGCAATAACTGAAAGAGAGAAGTAAAAGATGGCAGATAGTCATATTTAGCCAACACCTTCAAGAACTACAATTGTATATTAAACTAATACGAGCCTTTAACATTCTAGCACAAACCCTTCTTAAAAAAACCACCTTCAAACCATGTTTTCTACAAAATAAATCTTTTGGATGTACGAACCAAAGCAGGAATTCTGCCCAATTGTTGGAAAATAATACAAGCAGGGGAACTTAAATTCTCTAAATGAAACGGAAATAAAGAAAACAAGAAATTTTGCATCCTAGCACCGGCCTCCTCCTAAACCCAATAACTTCACCAATCACATCCCGAAAAAGAAAACAAAGGAAAGGAGAATAGATATTCCAAACTTCAAATTGAAGAAAATTAGCTTCAACAGAAAGGAATCTTATTAAAAGAATATAAAAAGGAGGAAAAGGAAACACATAAAAACCCTAATCAGATACTTTAATTCCAATCAATAGGCCTCAGAATCCTCGTAATCCCACCAAACACATAACCAAAGAAAATCAGCACCTACCAAGAGGACAAAAACAGAATCAAATGACTGGGGAATAAAGATTCTAAAAAAAATTTACTAACCTCGGAACCAAAAGAATAATTTGGAGGAAAGAAAAAGTTGAAAGAAGGTGAAGCAAGAAAGAGAAGATGATGAACACAAGGTCCAATCAATAGCAACCAGTCAAATTCAAATGTCGAACAATTTGGGATACGGAAATGTAGAGAAAAATCCAAAATCCGGTGAAAGTTGCCGTCTATTTAGGCGTATTTTTCTTTACATTCCGAAGATCTTTTATATACAGTTGTCTTTTTCTCAAAATCGAAACTGCCACTCACGCACGGCTTTCTTTACACTTAGGCTAAAAACCTATCAATCATGAATATATTAACATATTATTTTAAAAAAAAAAAAATAAGATACATGAATATATATATAAAATAAGTTATTCTTCAGAAATTTCAAAAAATTAAAAATGTTAAATTTTTTGAAATAAAAAATTTAAAAAATTCAAACACAAAAATAAAAAAATAATTAAATCTTTTAAAAATAAAAAATTTAATTAAAAATCACGAATCTAGTGAATTAGGAGAATCTAGTAAATATATATATATATATATATAATGCTATTTATAAGTATGAAAATAGATATTTACATAAAAAATAATTACAGTATCAGTCATATTAAGAAGATGAATTAAAATAGTTCACTAGTTGGAGGTGTCACTAATTAATCGAGTTAGTTTTAGTCTTAAAAAGTTTAAAGTTTAAAGGTTTCGGTAATAAAAAAAACTAAATTTATACCATTTTAAATTGAATATACTTTAAAACATAACTTTCTTTCTTCTCCATGTCCACCATTTACTCTTTCTTTTTTAACAAGTTAAAAATATTGTTCATTTTAGTTTACACCATTTACATTTTATTATTTAAAAAATTTTCCCAAAAATATGTCTAAAAGGAGTCGACACGTGTCGGGAGCGTGTCCTAGCGTGTCCGACACGTGTCGGGAGCGTGTCCTAGCGTGTCCGACACGTGTCGGGAGCGTGTCCTAGCATGTCCGACACGTGTCGGGAACGTGTCCTAACGTGTTTGACACGTGTCTGAAAAATAAAAATAGAATTCAGGCATAATTTTGGCGTGTAAGAGCGAGTCCGAAGCGTGTTGGTGTCCGACACAGATATTCTACACAAATAGAAGTGTCGGTGCTTCTTAGCTGATAGGTAAAAAGTCTACTAAGTTACTAACCATATGTAAGGATGGCAATATTCCCTACAGATTTGAATAACACAGATATCCAACCCTAATAGATTGTGTATGGGGTTTTAAAATGGGTTTGAGTGCAATACGAGTTTATAAAAAAATATACATGTTGGTATTAGCGGGGTATGAGTTTTGATCTATCCGTCATCATTTACTCATTTATCCAATATATATATATTGGGTTTGAGTATCGTACGAATTTATAAAAAAATACACGTTAGGGTATTGGTGGGGTATGAGTTTTGATCTATCCATCCTCATTCATTTATCCGATGTACATATATTGTGGAGAGACTAAGATTGAGGGTGAAGAAGAAAGCTTGAGAAGAAATCAAGAGAAAAAGAGACAGAGAGTAGAAGAGAAGAAAATCATTCATTGACCTAAAATAGAAAAGATGTACAGAGCAATAAAAGGAAGGAGATGAAGGAAAGAGGCTAACAACTGAAAGGACAACACTACCCCTAACTAAACAATAACAACAAAAGCAATATCAAATTACAAAATTAACCTCCTTCTCTAACACTCCCGTTCAAACTCATCCGATGAGTGAGGATGACTTTGTCTCTAAGGAAAATGAAACGAGGTGTAGAAAGAGGTTTGGTAAATAAATCTGCAAGTTGACATTCAGAGTTGATGTGTTTGACAATGAGGTCTATCTTGAGCACTTTTTCCCGAACAAAGTGATAGTCTATTTCCACATGCTTCGTTCGAGCACGAAGAATATGATTAGATGCTAAAGAGATTGCAGATGTGTTGTCACAATGAAGAGTAGGAGGTTGTGACTGAAACACATGAAGATCTCTAAGAATTCGTTGTAGCCAACTCAATTCAGCAGTTGTGATGGCAAGGGCTTTGTACTCTGTCTCTATGGATGACCGAGCAACAGTGGGCTGCTTCTTAGCACTCGAAGAAACAACATTGGATCTAAGAAAAATAATAAATCTGGAGGTAGATCGCCTATCTGATAGATCACCAACTCAATCAGTACCAGTAAAGGCCTGCAAGTTAAGAGAACCAGTGGTAAACCGAAGGCCATAGTCTATAGTACCAATAATGTATCTTAGAATAGAGAACTAGTGGTAAACCGAAGGGCATAGTCTATAGTACCAGTAATGTATCTTAGAATACGTTTCACATCAGCAAAATGAGTAGTAGTAGGAGAATGCATGTATTGACAGACTCTATCAACAACAAAAGATATATCATGCCTGGTGAAAGTAAGATATTGAAGAGAACTAACAAGACTTCTATAGAGAGTGACATCAGACATAAGAGAACCAATATGAGAAGAAATATGAGTTTTAGTAGAGCAAGGTGAGTTATAAGGCTTGGCTTCAAGCATGCTAGCCTTACACAAAAGGTCACGAGCATATTGCTTTTCATTAACAAAAATAGCAGACGAAGTCCTAGTTATCTCAAAGCCTAAGAAGTACTTAAGAACAATAGTATCAATATAAGCAGAATCAATACCGCTAAGAATTATTCCATCAACATAAAGCAAGATGTAAGTAATATAAGTGGCAGTCACATGAACAAAAGTAGAAGTATCAGCAAGAGAGGCAATAAAATCTATAGAGAGAAGATGAGACGTAAACTTCTCAAACCAAGCCCCAGGAGTTTGTTTCAAACCATAAAGAGACTTATGAAGTTTACAAACATGATTAGGAAAATCTTTATTAATAAAGCCTTGTGGTTGTGTCATATATACTTCTTCAGTTAATGAACCATGTAAAAAGACATTCTTAACGTCTAATTGCCTTAGAAGCCAGCCATAAGTAGCAACTAAATAAAATAAAATCAAAGTGGTTGGTTTCTTAACAACGGGGCTAAAGGTTTCACCATACTCTAACCCAACTTGTTGGTGATATCCTTTAGCCACTAATCGAGCTTTATGCCTAGTAGTAAACCCATCTGGATTGTACTTGAGTTTATACACCCATTTACAACCAACACGATTTTTATTAGCAGGTAAAGGAACAATAGACTAAGTATTTTGAGACATTAAAGCATTATATTCAGTTAGCATAGTATCAGTCCATTGTTTACTTTTGCAAGCTAAAGTAAAAGAGTTAGGTTCATAAATAGCAGGACTGACAGATTGTTTAGGAGTAACAAAAGCTTTCTTTTTAGAAATCCCAGACTTAGACCTAGTTTGCATACGATGTGTGGAATGTGTGTTAGTGTTAGTTACAGGTCCGGAAGTAGGAGGAGCATCATAAATAAAATCAGATTCATTAGTGATACGGGAAACAGTGGGCAACAAATCATTAGTAGTGTGAGCAAAATCAACACTTAAAGCATTAATATCAAAAAAAGAAAAAGGTAACATGCCAGAATTATTAATAATATTAGCATCAACACATACAGAAGGAGCAGCAAACGAATAATGTATATTAGTAGTAGAATAACACAAATTAGAGGCAAGATGCACAACAATTAAACCAAAATCATTAAGTACATTTTGAGAATTAAGAACAGACGAGACATCGTTATTCTTATTAGGGACAGATGAGACAACACGATTATCAACATGTAAACCAGCAGACAGATTAGGAGAACATGGAAACTTAGAGACAAAATTGGGAGATAACATTAAAGGAAGAGGAGAAACATACCTTGAATTGGAATTAACAGATTGAGAGGAAGCAGAAGATGGGTTACTAGTAGAAGTTGAAGAATTGGCTAAAGGAGACAAAAAATCATCAAATAAAACATCTGGGGAAGTGTAAAGTTTATTATTAACAAAATCATAACTTAGATACCTTTTTTGATCAAGAGCATAACCCAAGAAAATGCATTGAGTAGTTTTGGGACTAAATGTATTTTTCATATAAGGTCTAAGGCTAGGATAACATGCACAACCAAAGACCCAAAGAGAAGTATAATCAATAGGTGTACTAAACAATTTTTCATAAGGAGTAGAGTTATGCAAAGTACTACTAGGCATCCGATGTCGGTCGTCGCGGAGCGTGCGCGACGGAAGCGTGAAGACGCGTGGACTTTTAAAAAATTAAACTTTTAATTAAAATTGAATGTTTTAATAAAACAAAACTTGCGTAACGTCACGATAACTATATAAAAACTTTTATTGAAAACTCTTTCAATCAGTCAGGATCCATTATATATTTAAAAGTTAAATTTACAACATACAAGGCTTGAGAATCATAATCTCTTGTAGTCTATATCAAGCGTTATTGCAAAAAGTCATTGATCCTCCATTCTCACAAAATCGTTCCGACGATCAATAGACTTCGAGATCCACATCAAGATCTTCCAAGTCAATCATCAACGCACTAGGACGTGTGTGGGCATGTAGAATATTACAATATACTTTTTCTGTCTCTAGATGTTCTCAACATATGAGATCCATAGATTTACTGAGAAAGACTTTAGTGAGATGATTCTCTAAAAGAACGTGGTGATTATTCTTTTACAGACTTGATTAACGTTTAATCACATAAGAAAATCTCTCAAACACCAATCGTTTTTTCAATTCAACTCTTGATTGATGAACCGATGATCTGATCAAGTGATTCTCTCCTCTTCTTTCAACCACTAAAGCCATTAGAATAATATATGTATATATTCTAGATAATGATGTATCAGATTTTTTAGGGATAAACTTAAATAATATTTAATTATAAAATTATCAATCATATGCAATTGCAGTGCCACATGGCACTACAATGTGTCGTGAGCCAGCACAGTGCCTCACGGCACCACTATAGTGTCGAGTGACATTATAGTGTTGCACATATAGTACTGTAGTGCCACGTGGCACCACAATAGTCTATGTCAATTTCTGACACTCTATCAGTGGTTGACAAGTGGTAATTACTGTGAATTAAATATTTATTTTAATAAGATAATTATCTAGATATCAATTAACTTTAAGTTAACAGATTTATTATCTATATCAACTCACTTATCTATTATTTCACAAATAACAGATTTAGTTGATTTAAATAATTATCTCATAATAATTTAATTATCTAATTTTATAAATTAGATATTCTGTCTCACTTATCGATGATTAAAAAAATTGATAATTATTTATATACATATATATATAATTTCTGAAAATTATATTTAAATATATAACTAATTCAATCAATTAATTCTTAATACATTAATCACATATAATTATCTCATAATTATGTACTTGCCCTAGAATAAAAATTCTTTATGCGAGTAAGTCATTTTCTCATGTCTTGAAATACTCACACCCTAGACAACGTAGTATAGAGGTGACTTGAGGACCATGGACCTATGATCCTAAGCTTCAATAAATCAGATTATTAATTAAACTCTTTAATTAAATAATCTTATTTATTAATTTCATTATTACTCCATTATAAATATGAAATTACACTCTTAGAGATTATAGAATGTATTTACAGAGTATTCTTATGTAGTCCACTAACATAATCATTTCATATAGTTCTGTCATCCAATTATTGGTTCTTAAATTAGAACTGGTCAAAATTACCATTTACCTCTTCTAATTACCTTTTGATCATTAACTATCATTAATCCACTAGTGAATGACTAATTTATAATCTTATTATAAATTTGAGCTCAATAACTATTCAGTTTCAGAATTAACACTTAAGGGAACCAATATACGATCCGTTATGAGAGCTTAGATTTCAAATCTTGTAAGGATCATGTCCCCAGCCATCCACATAATTGAATCTCCAAAACAAAAGTCACTTGTCTGATTAACAAACATACATTAACGAGTGAATCAAAAGATCCAGTAGATATGCATAGGAGTTCATGACTATTCAAGATTCAGATTAATTTACATATGATCATCGAATTGATCTTTATGTAGAATTGTCAATGCGCGCTTGTCCTAAATACAGAAAAATGAGTATCAAATATGAATAAGCAATTATGTTCTAGACAGAATTTATAGACACAAAGAAAGTTAGAAGAGAGCTGAGGAACATAAAATACTTGAGAAAGAGAAAAGGAATAAGAGGGAGTTTAAAGAGATGCATAACCTGTATGTGTAATTGGAAGATTTTAGCCATTGTCAATTGAGATATGATCGTCACCATTGTAAGCAGTAGGATTGAAGATAACAGGGATGGGTTCCAATTCTGATTCCTACCACCTCTACCAGAGTTGTTGCGACCATTATTGAACCGATTTCCTCTAAAGCCTCTAAAATTGCCATGGAAATTTTGAGGAAAAGAAGCAGCGAAGGCAGTGTTTTGGAGAAGAGGATCTTGGTTCTTCTGAATAGTCTCCAAGAATTGCTCCTCTGACTTAAGTAAAACGTGTAGTTCTTCAAGTGATAGAGGTTCGGCCCTTGTTCTAATTGATGTCCGTAAAGTATTGTATTCATGGGGAATGCCATTAATGGTGTATAATACAATGTCTTAAGTATCAATGGTAACATATGCTGCACAAAGCTTATCGCGTTCCTCTTTAATCCTCTTAATGTAGGAATCAATGTTTTCGGTTGATTCTTGTTGATAGATTGAAGGTCAGACTTTAATTGAAGGATGTTCATGTGAGAAATTGAAGCAACCCGCCTTTCAAAAGAATCCCAGGTTTCCTTAGATGTCTTATTGCCAACTACATAGGAGAGTGCTTGTGAAGATAACGTAACATTGATCAAGGTCATTAAAACATGATCTTGTGCTACCCACTGCTCGAATTGAGGATTAGGAGTAGCACCATTCTGGACAGTTCTTGGAGGGCAAGGAATTGTACCATAGACATAGCCGTAGACCAAATGAACCTTCAAGATTGAAGATATTTGATACTTTCAAAGGGTAAAATTACTGGAGTCCAGGCGGATAGAAATCAAATTACAAATGTTTGACAACAAAAACATTGGAGTTGGGGAGAAAGATTCTGAATGTGTAGAGGAATGAACCGAGTCTTGAGGAGGGATAAGGGTTTCAGGATTTTTTTGAGGAGGGATCTGAACAATTAGAGTATCGGTATTTCCAGAACTGGTTTGAGAACCAGTTTGAGTTTCATGATTTTTTTATGTTTCGGAACTGGGGTAAGAGATATCATCGGCCATGGATATTAACAGTAGTCTAGGAGCTTTGATACCATGTGGAGAGACTAAGATTGAGGGTGAAGAAGAAAGCTTGAAAGAAAGTTTGAGAAGAAATCAAGAGAAAAAAAAGACAGAGTAGAAGAGAAGAAAATCATTCATTGACCTAAAACAGAAAACACATACAAAGCAATAAAAGGAAGGAGATGGAGGAAAGAGGCTAACGACCGAAAGGACATCACTACCCTTAACTAAACAAAAACAACAAAAGCAATATCAAATTACAAAATTAACCTTCTTCTCTAACATATATGAAATAGTGCATAGATATTAAATTTAGAAACCAAATAAAATACGATGATCATGAGCAAGTTTCAGTTTACAAGTCTACAAAACTTACTTGTATTTTAAATTATGTTTATTTTAAGTTTCATAATTTGAAACATGATTGTAAGATTTTGATATGAATATATGAAAATAATTTCATATTGTTTTAGATTTTATTTTCAATTATAGATTGCGGGTAGAAAAAAACTCATTAGATACCCATACCCTACCCATGCAATTTTTGTTGGTATGAGAATGGGAAATGTTAATGGGTATGGCACTATCCATACCATATCATACACATTGACATCCCTAACCCTATTCGTCGCCTGTAATAAATTATAATATTTTAATTATATTGAAAAGATAAATTATTGTAAATTAAAAAATTATACACATAACATTATTTTATAAAAAATATTGAGTATTAGTACTACAAAAAATACATATTTTAAGTCACGTGATTGATTTGTTTATGTGAGTCTCGTATAATATCATATATGCGACCTATGCTAGAGAACCAATAGTATATGGAATGAATACAAAATATTTTTAAAAAATGTTTGATCAAATAGACATGTATTATTAACGCGATCAAATTAATTTAAAGAAAAAGTGGACAATTCAGAGTTTTAACTAACTTGAAATAATTAATTAAAACACTGAGTTGAGATCATTTTGATGAATTAATCATAAGATAAACTAATTTTTTAAAGTCAATGTTAGGCAGTAATATTGAGAGGACAAAATACAATATTCAGTGCAATGTAAAACAATCGTTTTTTTCCTTTCTCTTTGAGATACTATATAAAAATATAAAATATTTTTGCACAAACCAATCGACAGCCACGTGTTTTCCACATTAGTCTTATCGAATATTGATTAGTTAATTTTTGTTGGTTTATTCAATGGTGTGAGTGGGTCATGTGTGAGTGGGTCATGTGTTGGGTTTAGAAATCCAATGGTTCTGTTTCTTTATATTTTGTTGTACGAGGTTTTTCTTCTGTCTGTTGCTTTACAATGACCGGTTTGTACTCCGGACCTTGGTTGTTCTCATCGGTTTATATATATATATGCTAAGCAGTTATTGATACGGACTACTTGGATTGTTCGCTAAGCAATTATTGATCTGGATTCTTTAATGAGATCTTAACAAATAAGATTAGTTAATTAAAAAAATAAAAAAAGAGTTAAACAAATTTAATTTTTTTAATACTTGGTTTTTTGTTTTTAATACTTGGTAGTACGGACGAATCTGAGCAGTTATGTCAGAATAGATGGCACACAAAGTAACAAATATCAAATTAACCTCATTATTATAAATTAAGTTATTGAAATTTTTAAACAAATCACGAAATTGAAAACTACCTGTTGTCCAATAAAGACCTAAAATCCCTAATAATAAACCAAAATCCCCCACATGATTAGTTACACAGGCCTTTTGACAAGCATTTGTCGCACTAGGTCGTGTGAACTAAAAATCTATTAATAGATAATAGCATAGTATTATCCGATTCATAGGGATACGAAAAATGAGTTTTAATAACAAAATGGGGAATGGTAAGAAAAGGTCGTATCATATTTCTTACATTACTTTCAATTTGATATTTTTTTTCCAAAAAGAAGAAGATCTTTGATTATTATTTATTGTTAATAACGATAATAAACGAAAGTTTTTTTTAATCATTTTTTATCCTTCTTTACCCATAGAGATATTGAATAGAGGGAATTATTTGTTTTTCCGCTGTAATTTTTAAAATAAAGGTTAAAATGTCCGTAAATAGATCTGAAACATATAAAATGCGGTTAATCCCGCGGTGGAACAGGCTATTATTGTGAAAATTGGTGAATACAGCCAACTATCATGAAGAATTTCATCTTTGGACCAAAAGCAGGCAATATGTGGAATACCACAAAGAGAAAGTGTACCTAATAAAAAAACATTTTTTGTAATTGGCACATGCTTTGTTAAACCACCCATAAGAACCATATTCTGACTTTTATCTGGAGAATATCCAACAACCGATTCCATTGAATGAATAATTGACCCGGATCCTAAAAATAACAACGCTTTCGAATAAGCATGAGTAATCAAATGAAATAAAGCGGCTCGATAAGACCCTATACCCAAAGCTAACATCATATAACCCAATTGTGACATTGTAGAATAGGCTAAACTTCTCTTAATATCTTTTTGAGCAAGAGCTAAAGTAGCTCCAAATAGTACTGTTATTATACCTATCAAAGCAATTATATTCATTGTGTAAGGTATGACTATCAAAAGAGGAAGAAGCCGAGCGACAAGAAAAATTCCCGCTGCTACCATCGTAGCAGCATGTATAAGAGCGGAAATGGGGGTAGGTCCCTCCATGGCATCAGGTAACCATACATGAAGGAGAAATTGAGCAGATTTAGCAACTGCGCTGGCAAATAATAGTAAGGCACACAAAGTAACAAATACCAAATTAACCTCATTATTATAAATTAAGTTATTGAAAATTTTAAACGAATCCCGAAACTCAAAACTACCAGTTGTCCAATAAAGACCTAAAATCCCTAATAATAAACCAAAATTCCCCACACGATTAGTTACAAAGGTCTTTTGACAAGCATTTGCCGCACTAGGTCGTGTGAACCAAAAACCTATTAATAGATAAGAACACATTCCAACCAATTCCCAAAAAGTTCCACATCCATACTGATCATAGGTAAATTATGATTGTATGTTTCAGTCCTATGTAGCTCCATAGTTATATGATAGAGTGAGAGACATGTTTCGATCCTGCGACAATGCTGACCTCATTCCTCTCTTGTCTTTCTTTCATGCTTTCATTTGACACTCTATATATTATGTTTGTCTTGTCAGAAAAGATCTTAGAGATCTTTTCCTCCAATGGAATTTTTAATTGTTCATCTGTTTTAGTTTACTTTCTCAAATGATCATTCTTTTATGTGAAAGGGGAGTTGTCCATCTAGCTTATTCCAGATTGTTCTGATTCACCCAAATTAAAATATGTGATACTTTTTGTTCTTACCAAAAATCCCAACACAGACAAAGAATTTTAAGGCGATGAGATCTGAGGTTGGTTTTCTTGTCGAAGAGACTCCGATGCCTAAGTCAGTATTTGATCGATATTTTGACATAATTTTCTTGAGGGAGAGTAGGCATACCTCTTCTGCTTATTAGAAAATGTATTTATACCTCAGTCTTCGTGTGGAAGGAAATGTGTCGAAGAAGCTCTCAGAGGCATGCTGGGGAAGCCTCACAAGACATGAAGCATGTCTTCGATTGGACAAAAGGGAGACGACCTTTGACATAAAGTGATAAACATAGATTGTCGATGTGCTTTTGAGGTGACGGTTTGGAGACTGGTATGACATTCTGCCATGACAATTGGACTTGCAGGGTGCTACTTTCGGTGAGTAATGATGGTCTCGTATTCATCCCGAGCTTCATAGAGATTGACAAGATGTGGTCGATTATATCCTTCACTGACGTCAAGAGCTCCTTAATGTGGCGTAACACAGGTCGTTGGGTTATTGGTGGTTGGGAAAGTACCCATAAAATTTACCCCTAGTCGAGGACTTGGGTGGCCTCTTATACCCAGGTCTGAAGACTCTATCATTTGAGCTACCTTGGCGTGATAGACTTCACCTGCCTTAAGTTTTTTTCGTCAAGGGAAACAACACTGAATGACCATTTTTGTCGCGTACACGCCGTTTCACCTTTTCCTTATTTCGAGATCGTTGAACTCTTGGGAATGGAGGCATTAATGGCGCGTGGGTGCGCGTAAAAGAGCATGGCTCCTTGTCACTTCATTCCTGACACATCATTTCATCCTTACAGTTGATTGGGTAACGTTTGGTCTTCTACAATCCTTGCATCGTTTGAGAAAAGACTGTGTGCTAGCCATAGGATGGTTCCAGCAGTTGCCATCATGGCCAACTTAAATACCCCCATTAAATGAGTGGTTTATTCCTTCAATAAAAGCCTATAAATAGACAGTCTTCCTTCTCCTTTCCTTTATCTTTGTCTTCTTGACAAAGTTGAAACTCTTGTCAATCATCGTCCTTACCCCCAGCTCTTCTTCTTGGAAGAACAATAATCTTTCCCCTTTCTGGGACTTCCTCCGTTCTGGATGTTCCCATTTTGCCGTCTTTTAAATGTCATGCCTCAAAGTCGCTAGTATTCCCTTTGTCTGCATTAGTTATCAACCCATGGTTGTAGAAACATCATCCTTGAAAAGGCCTGTAATCCAGCTGGCAGCCTTAATCTACGCTCCGTAATGAAGCAACTTTAATGGTTGTGACCTACTCCCATCTTTTACCACCTTTGTCATTTCGATCCTCCAACTGCTTATAGCAGCATGCTTTAGGATTAGGCAAGGTATCCCTTGCAGTCATATCCTTCGGGATCATCTTGAACCCGAGCACGGTGGCCTCTTTCCTTTCTCACCTTAAGTGGGAGGGATTGAGGTCTTTCATCCTCAGCTCGAAAATTGTTTTTTGCCCATTGTTTGAATCCACTTTTATCTTGACTTGGTGTGAGCATCAGACCAAGTCAGCATGATTTTCAGTTGGCATGTGACTGGAGCCTTCCAGTCCTTAGAAGAGTTCAAGAAAGTTATGGAAATCCTGTGACTATCAACCCAGGCGTGGGGGGGGGGGGGGGGGGGGT